>JAHWFP010096917.1:1827-12695 GCA_023313725.1 Lithobius niger
GACTCAACTCCACTACAGTGCAGAGGTGTAATAAAGTGGCACGTCAACAAGAAATTGGTTTTCAACACTTTGCTACTACCTTTTGCCTAGCGGCCGAACCATTCTCAACTTAGTCAGCTCTTTATAGGTTTTTGGTTTGGTTTTAATTTTGTTATAATTTGTTTTTATTTTACTTTTGGTGTGTTGATATCATGCCTTTGAAGGGCCGAACCACTCTCAACTTGGTGGCATCTTCGCCAGTTTTTGGCTTTGTTTATTTTACTTGGTTTATTTTTCGTGAATTAAACGTGAATTCAATTTCTTTGACAACGTTGTTTAAATTTAACGTGATACACTAGAGTGTGTCTAGGCATGCACGCCAGTATACACATTGTCATTGTCCGAACTTTGACCGTCCAATGAGAGACGATGCCGACAATACTAACAATGATTATAACAATATTTTCGTACTTACGCGCCATCCGACGCCATCCCCGTTACACCCTTAGGCTCCAAACCATAAAAGGTACGCAGTTCGTATCGTACTGCAGCCATTCGTTCAATTTCATAGCTGGAAGCCTTCCCGTTATCTCGGTATCGATGAATAATCACCCTATGGAAATTTAATTGGAGATGAGCGGACTAGAATTAGCTAGCTAGCTAGTTACACATTTGCAACGTTATTGACGGTAAGATTTTGCATTGAAAGCAGCTTAGCTGGCTTTCCTGCACGAGTTAATTTTTGTAAGGTGGGTCATTGCTCTTGATTTCAACACAATTTAAGCGTTTGTACCGCATTATTATTTTTATCCAAATACCTGAAATGTGCTCAACTCTGCTTCAGGATATTAGACACTGACGCTATGGCGTCGCGCTACATTGGTTTACAACCTGGACAATTGAACTGTTGTGATGTTTGTTGTGATGATTGTTGCCTAACTTGGCGCGACACACTAGCGTGTGTCTAGATTGTTATTTATAGTCAAACAAAGATCAAGAGTTTCCGCTTGAATTTCTCCAGCTAAATTCTCCCTTTCATCGTCGTGGGGCAGATAACCCAGTTTGGGTTGGTGCTCCCTTAAAACAACAACAAAACGTTGTTATTGTCACCGTATTGAAGCAGAGACACAAGACACGCGAAGGGTCCATGCTCTCAGAATAAAATACAATCAGGTCTAATCAAAATACTAACGCTGCACTTAAAAGAGTATTGAACGTTTTGGTAACTTTGAAATTGCGCTTTATACCTAACCTCCGGACCAGCAAACGGCACGTCACACGGTTAAACTACAGCTAAAAGCATAAGGGCAGATAAGTAATGAGTCAACGTTATTCACATCTTTTTCAACAAGAAACCATTAAGTTTATTTTGTCGAAAATACGAAAACACACGTACGACCAAGTTATACGATCAAAAGGAAGTCTGCGTCTCTTCTGTTACATTGTATTTTTCCTCATATGCGTGAAAACTTGCCCAATTCCCTTAGCGGTAAAAATACATGTGTCAACCATCAAGGACCACACTAGTGGTCGCGTGGCAAGTTCAATTGTCAGATTTCATTGTAAGAAAATCATTATTCAATTCAAGCATTTATTTGGCCTCGGGCCCGGGTTTAGAATCGAGTCCCGTTCTGCACACTGGTCTTCACTGCAGTTCCTGGATGCTATGACGGGTTTTTTTTTTTTTTTTTTACTGTAGTTGTGATTATTTTCATAATTGCAATGGTTTACAGAATACCGTCAATTCGGCTCTATTTACCATTACTTTTTTCTTGATTCCGGCCTACTGGTAAAAATGTTTGCCCACGCGTGTGTAACCGTTTTGGCCAATCCCGTTTTACCGAATTTTATTCAGTGTCTTAAAAAAATTAAGACACTCATTACATTTTTCATTCCAAATTACCTACCTCGCGCCCAATCCCACGCTCGCCTCGGATAAACATATAACATCAGAAACCGGAAATAATTACAAATTCCTTCCAAATAGGAATGGATCATATCAAAAACCAAAACTGGTAAAAGGTAGCGCCAAGTTCATAATGGTTCGGCCCTTCAAAGGAGTGATATCAATACACCAAAACGTTCGCCAAGTTAATCGCACCGACTAATAGTTCGAAGGTCAAATGAAAATTATAACGTTGCTATACTTTCGGTAGCAATGGTAAGTTTTTATTTGACCTTCGAACTATTAGTCGGTGCGATTAACTTGGCGAATGTTTTGGACTGTTGATATCACTCCTTTGAAGGGCCAAACCATTCAGAACTTGGCGATACCTTTTACCAATTTGGGTTTTTGATGTATCATTTTTTTTAAAATAATTATATGCTAGACTCAACTCAACTAGCCTGCAGATGTGTAATAAAGTGCCAGGTCAACCATAGTTTGAGTTGTCATTTTTCCAATATTTTAATTTCATATCGTTCCTTTGAGAGGCAGAACCTTTCTCAACTTAATTGCTCTTTATCAGTTTTTGGCTTGGTTTTGTCACTTTTTAATTTTTTTTTTCATTTAGCTCATTATCACTCCTTTGTGAGTCAGAACCATTCTCAGCTTGATGGCCTGTTTACCAGTTTTTGGCTTTATTTTAACATTTTGTTTGTTTTTCGTGAATTGGACGCAGACACAAATTCTTTGGAAATTTGTTTGCATTTGTGACGACACATTAGCATGTGTCTAGATACGCACGTCAGTAGACACGTTGTCATTATCCGAACTTTGGTCAACCAATCAGAGACGATGCCGACAATACTTTCGTACTTACGCGTCCTCTCACGGCATTCCCGTCACACCCTCAGACTGTAAACGAGAAAAGATATGCAGTTCGTATCGTACTGCAGCCGTATGTCCAATTTCTTAGCTGGAAGCCTCCCCGTTACCTCGGTATCGGTGGATAATCACCCTATAGGAATTATCATGGGGATGAGCGGACTAGCGAGAATTAGTAGCTAGAAACTAGAAACACATTTGCAATGTTATTGAGGCTCATATTTTGCATTGAAATCCACTTAGCTGACATTCCTACACGAGCAAGTTTTTGTCAGGTGGGTCATTGCTCTCGATTTTAACAATTTAAGCTTTTGTACCGAACTAGAAATGTACCGAACTACAAATGTGGCCAACTATACTTCAGGATCAGGACACTTAAGCTATGGCGTCGCACTACAACGGTTTACGTCCTCAACAATTGAATTGATGTGATGTTTGTTCGTGTTTGTTGCCTAACTTGGCGCGTGTCTAGTTGTTTAACTTCTCTATTGTTACATTTTTGAAGAATATTTTGGGAACACCGGTTCTCGTCAGATCACCGAAGTTAAGCAGCATTGGCCCTGATTGGTACTTGGGTGGGTGACCTCCTGAGAATCCATTCCGGGTGTTGCAGACATAGGGCCTTAGGGCTTCGTCGGGCAGATGACCGGGTGCGGTTAACGCTCGCTAAAATCCTTTGACCCTTTTTTTTTTTTTGAATATTTTGGGCTTCGGGCAGATGACCAGGAGTGGTTAACGCTCGTTAAACCCTTTAAACCCTTTAAGAATATTTTCTAGTTAATTGTTTTTTCTGTTTTCTCCTATATTTGGTGTCGAGTGTACGGCTTTTGGCCATGGCTTGCGTTTTCAATAAATTCAATTCAATTCAATATTTTGATTAATCGAAACAGGAAACCACCACCAATGCCTTGTAGTGTGTTTGGTACTTTTTCTTCTCTTACCCTTCTACCCCACTTTCTGGAATTTGACACCGGCTTTTATTGAGGTCAACTTATTGTGACCAGACGATGAGCACTAACGATACCCCCGCAGGCTACTACATACAACCTTGGTCTAGTTCGTCCGTTTTTAGCTTGTGAAGTGAAAGGAACCTCAAAAAACTGTAAAAAAAAAACTCCTTATCTTTGCTTTAGTTACATTCTAACTACGTTCCTAGAGAAACTCAATAAGTATTGTGTCAGAAAAAAAAAATGGAAAATTTTGTTTCCGTGCTAAAGTATTGGTTTAAAAGGTTTTGGAGATTCATTTAGTTTTATTTTTGATTTCGGTAGTTATTATTTTTCAAGGCTGGTCGAAGCGCCAACAGTGACTTGTGTTTTGCTGTGCGTCGCTCGGGTGTCGTGTAATCAACCTCCTGACTGGCCCAAGTGATTAGACAAAAAAGTTTTGTAATAAAGACTAATTTCATCCAGCAAAGAGTAAACTTGTAAAGAAGCGGGGGAGGGGGCAAAATAAAGAGGCTACGATAATTTTGATTTGCATAACTTCCTTAGTGGTTGGTCGCTTTTCTTCGCAGTAATCTATTTTGCGACTTCTACAACAAACTGCAAATTTGCAAACGCTATTTAATTTTGGGATGGTGGCCAAAGACGTGGCCAAAATACTTACCATACATCTTTAAAATTATAGCTAAAATTTCCGTTGCCGGGGGGGGGGGGGGGGGGAAGCACTCTGTTGGGGGCCCGTTTTAAGCATGGACTTGTATAGATTAGAGTAGTTGCAGAATGAGAATATCGTTAAAAATAAATAAATAACTAAATACAGATGCAAACGTATTTCCGTTGCCTTTCGGACGTAAAAGGTCGGATTGCCTGGGAGGGGCACTGAACCCTCGACCTAAAGCCGAAGCCCACAAGTAAAGTCATCCATACGAACATAGCCGTACTTGCGGTAAAGTTTTGCACTCTCCGCTCAGGCAGTGGAATAGGTTTACATCTGTATTTACTTATCACTAATCCAGCCTGTTTGGTTTTCCGTCCTACTATTTGAAAATGATAATACATTTTCGTTTCTATTTACTTTGTATATCACTCATTTTTATTTTACCAGATGTTACCACTTTATTGAGATTTTTGTATTGCTCGAGTTATTTTTCATGGTATGTGTATTTGGGTAAGCTCAAGTGTCTACGTTTTTGATAAAATTTACATTGGTCTCAACGTCTTTTTGCATGCTATTTTCTGAAGAAATCGAGCGATGTTACATGTTATGTGTTATTCATGTAGCATTTTTTTTTTAATTCTCCTTGTGCTTACCTGTTAATACGTGTAGTACTTATGCTATTCCTCGTATTTAATTATTTAAATGGAAACGTACATTTATTTTTGATTTTATTTATTACTGTAAACTGTCATGTAATGCCTCATATGCGCTTGAAAGTGAAAGATTTTAATAAAATACGGTAGAAGTCCAAGTTACACGCAGGCCCGTCGACAGGGAGATTGTGGGGAGAGGGAGGGGGAGGGGAGACATGGATACGTTTTATCCCGGTTGAAGGTCCCATCCCCGGTTCCGGAAAGGGAACGAGAAGAGGTTGGAGGGGGACCCCTTGCCTAGAATATTTTCCTAGCCCTACCATTTCTCTCTCCGGCCCTGTGTTCACACATTCTTGATCCCATATACTTTGGGTAAAGTCTCGGATTTGATAACAAGGACTTGCGCTAATTCACCTCAGAAAAACTGTTGTTGCTTTTAAGTTGCAGGTTGTAACTGCTGGTCCTTATGCTATTTCAATAAGATCGATGGTTACTGCATAAATGGCATGTTTTTTTTCGAATCATAAATAGTAGTTAATTGACAAATACCGGTAGTTCTACTTGAAGACTGATAGAGAAAAATTGACAATCGCCATGGACCACACGGAGTATATGTGGACGATTTTCCTCATTAAAAAAACTTTGGAAATAGTTTTTTTTTAATTAGAGCATTTTATAGCCTCGGGGAGGGGGTATTTACAGGTTTAATGTGTTTATATTTTGGTCGGTTCACATTTATATCTTTGTACACAGAACGAACAGGCCAAAATGAATAGGCCTGCAGTTGTTTATTACGTAAGACGAAGGGAGCTGCCACAAATGTAACGATCGTTCTAAATTCTGCAAATAGTAAAGAATTCTTAAAATATCACTTGTCACGTACCTTGCCTTATCTGGGCAGCGCTCAGAAAGTATATGCTGTGCATGACCGGTGTAAAAATATATCACAGTTACTACTAACAAAAAATCAAGTTTATATTCCAAACATGTGTTTACCGAGTTTTCTTTTTTTCATTTTAAAGCAGTTGTACATTTTTCAGTTAAAACATAACTAGCATTGGGCTGATCCAGTACAGAATGGAACAGCAACACATGGATCTAATTCTTTCGAAAAAAAAACTGTTAAGTGAAATTCATATCACGTACTGTAGGCATTGAATAAACAGAAAATCAACATATAAACATTAAGACATACGCTAATGTGTTGCCCACCAAGATTCAACGACATCATCAATGGATGTCCTGTGCAGGACAGCAGGCGAATATCTCCCTCCCGGGAATTAGCCTCCAATTCGATCTCTGAGAAATATCCCCTCGGAAAATATTCCCCATTCAAAAAAAAGTACAAAAATAGAACAATACAAAAAACAGAACGGCGAGAAAGCCTCTATCAGTCATACTACCAGAAACTCACAACCGGAAAATACTAAAAAAACAAACCCTAAAGTAAACAAGAATTTCATAAAGAAATACATAAACTGCCTATGCCAAAAAGATTATCAAGCTGGATGTATCAAGCTACAAGTTTAAGCAGAAGAGCAATGTTGTTGCTTGCCGCCCCCTGTGCCTGACCCCCCCCCCCCCCATTAAATACCCCCCTGCAGTTGAAGAACGGAGGACACAATCACTACGCATAGAACCCATCATAACCAATGCTCCGATTACGCTCTTATTATTAAAAGCGACATAGGTTCCAGTAGTATAAATCAAATCAAAAACCAAAACTGGTAAAAGGGGCCGCCAAGTTCCGAATGGTTCGGCCCTTCAAAGGAGTAATATCAACACACCAAAACATTCGCCAAGTTAATCGCACCGCTTAATAATTCAAAGGTTAAATGAAAACTAGAACATTGCTACTTTCGGTAGCAATGTTCCAGTTTTCATTTAATGTCCAAAGTATTATTCGGTTGGCGAATGTTTTGGTGTGTTCACTCCTTTGAAAGGCCGAACCATTCGGAACTTGGCGGTCCCTTTTACCAGTTTTGGTTTTTGATATGATATCACTCCTTTTTTTTTAATTGTGTATTGGCTCAACTCCACTATCGTGCAGATACATACTATAAAGTGATCGTCAACAAGAAATTGGTTTTTAACAATTTGCTACTACCTTTTGCCTATAGGCTGAACCATTCTCAACTTAGTCACCTCTTTATGGGTTTTTTGGTTTGGTTTTAATTTTGTTGTGATTTGTTTTATTTAGTTAGTTTTGGTGTTTTGATATCACCCCTTTGAAGGGCCGAACCACTCTCAACTTAGTGGCCTCTTTACCAGTTTTTGGCTTTGTTTATTTTGCTTTGTTTTTACAGTTGGTTTATTTTTCGTGAATTGGACGTGAATACAATTTCTTTGCAACGTTGGTTAGATTTATCGTGATGCACTAGTGTGTGTCTAGCCACGTACGTCAGTATCCAAGTTCTCATTGTCCAAACTTTGGCCGTCCAATGAGAGACGATGCCGACAATACTAACAATGGTTAGAACAATATTTTCGTACTTACGCCCCCTTCCCCCCACGCCATTCCCGTTACGCCCCCAAGCTCCAAACCATTAAAGGTAAGCAGTTCGTATTGTACTGCACCCATTCGTCCAATCTCATAGCTGGAAGCCTTCTCGTTATTTTGGTATCGATGAATAATCACCCTATGGAAATTAACATGGGATGAGCAAACAAGCTATAGCTAGCTAGGAACTAGTAACACATTTACAACGTTATTAAGGGTCAGATTTTGCATTGAAAGCAGCTTAGCTGGTATTCCTACATGAGTTAATTTTTGTCAGGTGGGCCATTGCTGTTGATTTCAACACAATTTAAGCTTTTGTACCGCATTATTATTTTTCCCCAAGTACCTGAAATGTGCCCAACTATGCTTCAAGATATAAGACACTGACGTTATGGCGCCGCGCTACAATGGTTTACAGCCTCGACAATTGAACTGGTGTAATGTTTGTTGTGATGATTGTTGCCTAACTTGGCGCGACACACTAGCGTGTGTCTAGATCAACTAAATAGGTCTAACAACTACCATCCCACCATCACACCCAAGAAAAACATCTCATTCTGAAAATTAGCCCTAAGTCGAAATACTTAAATTTATAAAACAGAATGTACATGAATAAAAAAAAATTAATAATATTTTGGCAAAGCTTGGGGGGGGGGGGGTTGGCCTTAAATCCGTTGATCCCATCTAGACACCAATGAAACAAGATAATGTACTTTGTTTCTATGATGATCCAAGCTGCACATTGGATGAAAAAATCTGACACTGTTGCTATCAAAGAACGCTTGCCATTATGAAATCGCAACATTATTATTTTCATAGACGAAAGCCAAAGCTCTTTATTGGGCTAAAGTTTACATTAGGCACATACTCGATATCCTTACGATATTGATTCCAAATGGCTCCAACATCTATACCTAAATACAGGGACAGTTGGTTTTAGAGCGCGGAAATGTGTTAAAACGACTTAAAACGGTCGATTTGTAGCGCCACAATCCGTACATCTATACGGTGTTTGCGTTCGCTCGCCGGGCCGGCAGGGCACCTTAATTTTTCTTTTTCGTTAACAGTTCCGATAGGCGGGTTGTTATTGTCAGTTTCGTCCAAGAATTTCATACAGAAATACATAAACTGCTTATGCAAAAAATCTCAACATTATTATTTTCATAAACGAAAGACAATGCTCTCTATTGGGTGATTCCGATAGGCGGGTTGTGATTGAAAGTTTCGTGTGGTTTTGTGTGGTATTGTTGTTATTGTCAGTTAGGTTAGGATAGGTAAGTTTGGGGTTTTGCATTTCATACTGAGGTAGTTAACTGGTTGGGGTTTGGCATTTCAATCTGGATCATTTAATTGGTCAGGCTATGTTATGATGATTTAAAGAGTTTCTGCAATTTGGGACCAATTTGTAGTGCCTTCCGTGAAAATTAAAGGTAGGTTTTTTTCCCATTTTTTTTTCGAATTTCGGGCCATGTGCGTTAAGGGAACATGGGAAGAAAACGGGCTCTCGTCCGATTCATTTTTAATGGACTAAGAATTACCTGCTGAGTAATTCCTCTTCCATTTTTGAGGCAAACACTCTGTTTGGCCGTAATGAAGGTCTAAAGTTAGCACCGCGCCGTGCCAGAAAGCATGAAACTAGGCGAAAGTCCGGCAAGTGAAACGCCAAATCCCTCATTACCTCAAGTGAAATGCCGAAGCCGGTTCCTAACCTAACCGACAATGACAACAAAACCACCCGAAACTGACAATAACAACCCACCTATCTGAACTGTTAACGGGAAAAAAATATCAGCTGAAACATGGGAAGAAAACGGCATCTCGTTTGTCAGCGCAAAGAGTAATAATTTCTGACGGCCAAACGAAGCATTTGCCTCAAAAATTTTATGCGAACATGTTGTTCAGTTGATCATTTTACGTTATTCTAGCCCAACAAGAGATCAATCGGTGAGGAGCCCTTATTCTTCCCATAAGCCGCCTAAAGTAAACTTGTACCCTCTTTGTTTATTTTACTATCGAAAGTTATCGTGGAATGAATTTATAATTCTGCCTTTATTCCGTTAGCTACGCACAACGGAATAACGGACTATCCCGTTGTCTCACACATTTGTCGAATTGATTATACCAGGAGCCAATGAAACGAGCCTCTCCGGGGCGACAACATACTGTTACACTAAATAATCGATCATACAATAATTACCTGATTAGCAGGAGTCACATAACTACATGAATTGCCAATACGCAGCAGCAATCCAAGGGAAGTCTTCCCGGCGAACCGTAAAGCAGCCGCCATTTTTTTTTCAGTGATTCGCCAATAGCCCAACAACAGATAGAATTCCGTTTTCCATGCATGTTGTCAAAACCTGAAATAAGCTGGGCCAGTTCCGGTTCAACTTTTATTTTTTACATATATAATTGGCAAAATGTTTTAGTCAAGGACCTACAACCCTTCATATGCAAAAGATTTAGCTATAAACTGTTCAATAACAACGCACGTTTTCTAATCGAAATCATGAAAAATCGACTAATATTTCAGTCACTTCCGGCCATACGACAAACGTTATAGGCATGACCCGTTCAAATGAACGAGTGGGACGAAACGTCATTTAACAATAGCTCACGACGCAAGCTCCTTTTTCTCCCCGACTGTATTTCAATAACTGCATTACATGCATAAGCAGTTAAAAAATATATCAGGCTGAATTGATATTCGCCAAGACCAGGAATTCATGCTTGACAATGTGCCCTTTGACTGGCAAGTACTTGCAATCTCATAGTAATTATGCAATGTGATTTAATTTTCAGCCACGTATTGTGGGACTTGTTTACAATGAAAACACTAAAAGTAAAAAAGTTACTGGAGCAGCCGTAATTTGCAGCGCTGCAGAGTTCCGACATTAATGCTATGGCGGAGCTCTGAAGCTTCAAATTGCGGCAGCTTCCCTCCCCTTAAACTTATAGCGTTTTATAGTGAACAATTCTGCAATTTGTAGCCGAAAATTAAAGACTTAATCAAATTAAATGACATTGTGAGTGCTTACTTTATGTGTGGTGGTGGGGAAGGAGGGATTATTATTTTTTTTTATATAGACTACTTTTCTTTCAACCACTTTTTCTTTTTTGTCGGGGAGGGGGAGGGAGTTTCTCAGTATATAGTGGATTTAAAAAGTTTCATTCTTATTAATTAGCAGGCGTTTCCGGCAGTTATGAATGAATAGCTGTGGACAGAGGTTTTAGGATGATTATCATTCCCGTAACTAACCTAACGTTTTATTTAATTTTTTTCTGCATACGTACTTTTTTTTTGAAGGGAGAATATTTTCCAGGGGGTAATTGGTGTTGAAGTATTTCCTGGGTTGGGGGGGGGGGG
>JAHWFP010096918.1:0-45402 GCA_023313725.1 Lithobius niger
GATGAACGATTTTTCACCGAAAATTCAGCGAACAATTTTGTTAAATAGTTCGTTTTGTGGTTTTAGTGTAGATTTTAAAATAATGTCCTTCAATAACCATTGTAATCACCGCTTGCAGGTTTTTACGATAGAAGACTTGATTCGCAAATATCAAGACTGGCAGTTTTTATGCTTCACTTGTAGGAAGACCCCTAGCGACCCTCATCCTTCATGCCGAAATTGACGGTCCAGCAATTTTTACTCTGAATTGCGCTTTGTGTGTTCTTCATGAGGATGAATCGTGCGGATTATTACATCTGAGACACTCATCGCAAACCCAGTCTGAGGACCAAACGAAACGCGAAGGTAGTAGATCTGCTTCTTTGGATTCGAAATTTTCCAACCTATCCAAAATGGATTTCTAGAATAATGTGTTTCCGAAATGCATATTGTCTTTGCGGAAATTAATTTACTGGAACAGTTTGCTCAACGCTTCGAACAAATCTAAAGAGGGATTCTCACCTAATCTTTTCGCCACCACAGTAATCCCCCTTTCCCCTGTTAACGTCAGCCTTAATGAACGAGGCCTATATGGCTGCTGCTTGCTTCATTAATGGGCGCTGGATATCCTTCAAGCTGTTTTTCTTATTCGATGGACAATAAATTTGACGGCAAGTTAATTCTTTTGCCACCTTTCACTATCGTCGACAGTATGCGTACCATTATGTTCCAACATTGGCAACTCATCTTCACTTCTTTCTTCTCATACAGCTGTATTGTGATGGACTGCAAACATCAGACGTGGGACTCACGGGTCGAATTTGATCTCAGTAGCGTCTTCTTTTCTTCCAGTCAGTCGTGTATTGTGAAGCTTTGCAGTGGACTGCAATGGCTTTGTGTACAGCCTCACTACTCACATTAGCCACATGCTGAGGTACTCTCATGCGTCCCTCCAATGTATGTGGCATCGCAATTTCTGCAAGGAATGCGGTACACAGCTTTCTTGGTGTTCCATAGGGCGCATGCTTTCTTCGTCTTTCGCCGTCTGCTCTCCTCATCTTTCTTCCTTCTCAGCTCCAATTTTCCTTCCAGTAATCCTCTTTTTCAAGCTCTCCACATTCTTCAAATATGATCCAAAACCATGCTGCTTCAGGATCCTCTGACTAGGGCCTGTCATTCCCTCTAGGTAAGTGAGCGCAACACTTGGTCCTTGCTTATTACGTCCTCCATTTTCGATCTCTCGCTCTTCTTCTCACCTTCAATGATGGCCCAAGCTTTACTCCTCAATCTCTTCAGTAGTCCAGCAGGAAAACCCAGCTTCAGAAATGTTCCCTTAGACCTGTCTAAGTGAGGATGCGGCAGCTCCATAGTGCTAGCATTCCTCCTCATATGAACAAATTCAGTCAAGGCTATACCCCTCAGCTGCTCCTTGGGGTGCCCCGACGAAAATGGAATAGCACTCTCACCCGTCATCGGCTTCACGTACAGTTCATACTCTAGTTTCCTACTCTCCATGAATGGTTAAAAATGCGTTTTGTATTGTTAAAAACTAAAAAGACACTCAATCACGATGCATAAAATGGTTAAAACACAGGTACCTAATATTTCGTAGCATTTCAGTGGTTGGCTCCATTTTCAAAGGCTAAAAAATACACAAACTCACAAACCTAACATCCAGTTTACTAGGTCGCCATGTTGGAGGAAATGCACCAATGAATTCTGGGAGTCAAGGAAGGTTAAAAATACAGTGGGGGAGGAAGGTAGTAAATGCAGCAGAGGGTTGAAAGGTAGAGGAAAGTGCAAAGGAGGGGGAGAGGTGGGGAAGCAAAAACAATTTTTAAAAAAACCAACACTAACGAAAAACATATTAGGAAGAAAAAATAAAGGAATGGGAAAAAAATTTGAGGTCTAAATCATTGGTGCATTTTCTCCAACATGGCAACCTGATAAACTGGATGTTGGGTTTGTGAGTTTGTGTTTTTTAGCCTTTGAAAATGGAGCCGACCGTTAAAGTGCTCCGAAATATTAGGTACTTGTGTTTTAACCGTGCATCGTGCTTGAGTGTCTTTTTAACAATCCTACTTTCTAGCCTCCTGAACTTCACATCCAAAAACGGCAACATGCCTTCGATTTCATTCTCATTGGTTATTTCGATTCCTTGTCTCCAGTTGTTAACCTTCTTCTTAAGATCTTCAAGCCTATTTTTTTTATGATAGAAAACACTTCTGGATTGACTGAATGAAAATGAGGACGCTATTGAGGTCAAAATTCTACCCGTGACCCTCACCTCTGATGCTTGGGGTCCATCGCCATCCAGCTGCATGAAAAGGAGCAAAGTTGATGAATGTACAAAGGCCTATTCAAGAATTCCCACTTAGTGGGCCATGATTTGTGTGAGCAGCTAACTCGTCATTGGGAGCTGGAAAGAGAGAGAAAGGCTGACTGGCTCTTCAAGTACTGGAGGCTATGTTGCCAGCAAAATTCGAAAACTACAAGGTGACTGCTTGTTGTGGAGATGTAGGAAGTCCGTACTTTTAAAACCTTATGCCTGATGAAGCAAGCTGCATGTTATCGAAAATTTGTAAAACTTTTTGGTGGTCTTTGTTGTGAATGTGGGCGACAAACGAACTTAGTAAGCATTTTTACGAATTTTGTGTGTTTTACATATGAATTCTTACGTTCTTTTTCTAGTTTATTTTAGTTTTACTTTACTGAAAAAGAACGCATAAAAGTTTTAAAGTAAAAAGTTTACTTTACTCCATTCATTTAACCATGTCCACTCCTGGTTCCATTCCCTCTGCCGTAGCCATCATTGTGTTGGTGCATACATGAGTGAATTGTGAAAGTTGGTCACAGAAAAGATCTTTATATACAGTTCTTTAACCTCATATTTGTTTGTTACAGTTCAAAAACCACTGGCCTCACATATCTAAATTTGAAACTTGCCTCATCAGCTTATCAATGGGCTTTGGATGTATTCATGAAGACCATTGAAACCTGGCCCAGAAAACCAACAATTTATCAGAACTTTGATGAAAGTGAATAAAGTGGACTCGGTGCAGAGTATTTATTGCATATGATTAGATGACTGCTAATTCTTTAAAAAGTGGAATGCCCTGTGGACCCATCGACTTCCCCCAGTGCGAGGTGCAAAAGCTGCAGCTCCCCTTTACTTAAAAAGAATAAGGATTGTATGTATGCAGTTAAAAACGGCAGTGAAGTAAATTCGGATGCAGCTAAGCGTCTACAGCGCAAAAAAACCCTGTGCACGTTAGTGAAGGCATTTCAGCCAAATTGAATTGGTTTTAGAATAACGACTACCATATGAGCTCTGAACTTCGTTTTGTACCATTCACTGTAGAATCTTTTTTAAATTCTTGTTTGTTTTATATCGTCCCTTGGAGTCTTTCGTAGGATCTTTTTCAGTTTATTTTACTGTCTTCTATGTAGTTTATACTTGGTCACGTACAATTGTGACCACTCTTTCTGATCCCACCCCCTCCCTCAGACATCGTTGTCAGTGTTAATGTGAAGGTTATTACGTCGTACCCCGAGATACCTCTGAACGTGACCTTCCATCCAATACTGAAATGTATATCAGTCAGGCCATAAATGTGACTCACCAGATTAGATGCCATGCCACTAGACTACCGCCAGGGCTGGATTTAAGGTCTTGCCTCCTGTAGGCCGAACCATATTGCCGCTCTTAGACGGCCCCAAAACTTCAACCCCCCCCCCCCCTCAACGTTTCTTAATTTTTATGTTTGTTTATGATCCATGGAAAATTGGCCATGCAGTATGACTTATATCAAGAATTCTTCCTTATTTGTTACCGTGCTAAAGCAAAGTAATTAAAAATAACTTATTTCCGTTGCCTTTGGACTTAAATTCCGTAAGACTACCTGAACGAAGAATTAAAGTGAGATATACACACAGAGGGCGACCAGTTATAAACACCTTGAACAATTCGCTGAAGTTTGAGAAAAAAACCGTTCTGTCTTTGATAGCAACATCTTATTTATAGCAAGAATTCTTGTTTACAGCGACATCCCTTGACAGGATGCAGAATTTTAAAACATTTTTAGACTGAGCTACGCTTAGCTAATTCTAATAATGGATGGCGCCACCATTTAATTAAATTTTCATGAACGTGAAATGTCTGCAAAACTCTCGTTAGCAGATCTCAAGCACGATTGTTTTTAATTCGTCGTGCCGCCCCTAAAGAAGTGCCGCTATAGGCCCGGGCCTGTTGGGCCTACTTAGAAATCCGGCCCTGACTACCGCTTCAAAAATCATGTAAAATACGACTGTCTTATCTTACCGAATGGGTTATCGTCACCTGTTTTAAATATTGTGTGGTGACATAATGCAACTAGATGATATTATTTGTGGTATTATTACTGCTAAATACTACTAAATGTTTATAATAATATTTTACTACTAATGTTACTACTAAATACTGTTAGTTACTGCTTGCAAACGAATACTGCTAGTTAGTTAGTACTTGACAATAGTACTTGTTAGTGTTTCACAAACTAATGTTGAAATAAAAGATAACTGGTTGTCTAAAACACTATAAACTCAATAGGACCATTGTCCATGTTACCGAATGGGTTAGTGTCACCTGCTGGTTTAGGGCTACGGATATAAACCTGCTGTTTTAGAACTACTAATCATTGTGGCAGTGACATAATACTACTGAATACTATTTAATGCACTCTACATTTTAACGCACAGTTCTCAAAATAGCAGAATTTACTCAATTCTTCAGAACTGTTGAAAATTTGCAACGAAATAGATCACTATTTCGCTGTTTTGAGACTGCGTTAAAATGTCGAGTGCGTTAAATAGTGAATTCATGGACTCTTAAAGTAAACAAAGCCATTTTGCTGTGTTTAAATACTACTAAATTTTCCTAATATTTTACTACTAACATTACTAATAAGTATTACTAAATACTACTAGTTAGCGCTTGACAAATAATTGCTACTAGTTAGTGCTCCACAAACTAATAATAATACTACTGATGTACTAAATAATGTGGCTGTTCCTTCTGTGGAGGCGACCACAATTTGTCGTAGTATATAGATCAGTGCTTATGGTAGTAAGCGCCACCACTAGATGGCGCTAGGTTATGCTAGGTGTTAGCCTACTAGACGAGCTATGTATCAATGTAGTCCTAGTAATGTAAACCACAATTAACGTAATACAATTGAGCTTTCAGAATAAAAACCGCTACGGTATACTTATTCAACATGACAACACGACATGGTGGCAGCGTGGTTCTGAAACATTCAGCAAAGGACGCCAGCTCCGTAACAAATGAGTGACATTTGACCGTGCTCATTGTGTGCCATCACTCGTCAACGCACAACGAGGAAAAAAAAACAGCAATCATGCCAATCACGGAAAATGAAGAGGATCAGAACTTAGCAAATCAAGGATTAAATATGGGGGCACCACAAGCAGTGTCTTCAGCCTCATTTGTAACCGTTCAACCTCCACCACCCATGCAATTCAAAATCCAGCAGAATGGCCAAAATGGGCAAGACATTTTGAAAGGTACCGACATGTTAGCGGCCTAGCTCAAAAAGACGGTCAAAGTCAAGTACACGCTCTTCTTATTGGGACAGGATGCGGAAGATGTGTTTGATTCTTTCCAACTCGAGCCAGCAAAGGCAAGTGGCTATAATTCAGTGGTAAAACGGTTCGAAGAATATTTTATTCCTCAGCGAAATGTCGTATACGAGCGGGTAAAATTTAATCGACGCGTGCAACAGCGACTCGAAACAATCGACGCTTACGTCGCCGATCTGTACAAACTCGCAGAACATTGTGATTACGGGACTTTGAAAGAAAGTCTGATCCGTTACAGATTAATTGTTGGCATGTTAGACGGTGAATTATCCGAGAAATTGCAACTAGATCCAAAATTAACACTAACAGATGCCCTAACAAAGGCATGCAACTCGGAAACTGTTAAAAAAAACAACAAGCGCTCATCCATGGGAGGGAGCTGCATGAGCAAACGCCATCCGAGATGGTTGACGTCAACTCGCGCCAGACAAGAGCGCCATTAGGCGGCGCTTGTCCAAAACAACGTTGTCATGGTTACCAAATGCCCGTACCGTCAGAAAACATCGGAACAGTGTCAGTGGGAAGCAATCACAAAATTGCCAAGCTTCAGGCCAAATATGTAAAAACTGCAATAAAATGGGGCATTATGGGTTAATGTGCAAAACGAAAAGCACAGAAAATAATAAACAGTCCCAAGTGAAGAACCAGAAATACAAAAATCAGTGTTGGAATCAGTCACACTGGGGGAAATACATTCTGACAAACTAGATCCACCATGGATTGAAGAAATACATATGAACCACACTAATATTGTTTTTAAGGTACACACAGGAGCAGGTGTTACAGCCATCCCAGATTCCTGTTATGTTAGATCCAGGCATGAAAAACTGTCTTCAACAGACAAGATTTTATTAACTCTGGCTGGACACAAAATGCACACACTAGGTAGGTTTGGCTCAACAATGCAGTATGGCAACAAAACAGCACAAGTTGTCTATGTTGTGAAAAATCTGAAACGTCCCCTTGTGGGGAGACCTGCAATACGAGCTCTACAGATGAGAGCACAGCTCAACATAGTGCAGCAAAATCCTACACCAGATTTCAAGAAACAGTATCCAAAACTATTTAAAGGTTTAGGATTCATAAAGGGGTATGACTTTAAAGTTGCTCTCAAGGAGGGTGCAGTTCCATATGCCGTAGCAGTTCCCCGCAGGGTGCCAAGCCCTTTGCTTCCAAAGATAAAAGCAGAGTTAAAAACTATGGAAAGCCAAGGAGTCATTGAGCTAATCACAGACCCAACAGAGTGGTGTGCACTTATGGTCCTTACATTAAAGGCAGATAATTCCATACGCATTTGTGGAGATTTTCAGTTTTTAAACGAATCCATTATTTGTGAAAGATTTATTCTACCAACAGTGGAAGAAAACCTAGCCAAGTTACAAGGCTGCGACACATTCACCAAGTAGATGCGATGAAAGGTTTCTACCAGATCCAGTAGAAGAGGAATCACAGAAATACCTACTTTTCATCACGCCATTTGAGAGATACAAGTACAAAAGAATGGTAATGGGTGTCTCTTCGGCACCGGAACATTTTCAGTTCGTAATGTCTCAAATAGCAGACCACATACCCACAATTTCCTGCCAGGTCGATGATATCCTGATTGGGGGAAAAGGGACTTCGGCAAACAGCAAGAAAGTTCACCAAGTCCTTCAGTGTCTACAAGACAAAGGCATAACATTAAACGAGAAGAAATCTGAGTTTTTAAACGACCGTGTTAGGTTTTTGGGACACATACTCTCAAAAGAAGGCATACAGGTCGACCCCACCAAGATGTCTGCTGTAGCCAACATGAAACCGCCTACAGACGTTCCAGAGGTGAGAACATTTCTGGGTATGGCACGCATCTGGGGAAGTTCATTCCAGTTTTAGCTTCACGAACTCAACCACTACGGGAGCTTCTTCTGAACGACTCCATGTGGGTTTGGGGACCACCACAACAGTCTGTATTTAACGATATCAGGGCTGCACTCACAAACACGCCAACCTTGACTTACTACAACCCAAACAAGGCTCAAGTCATTTCAGCGGATGCGTCATCTTTTGGAAGAGGAACAGTCCTTTTGCAAGAAGAAGACAACGGGACACGCAAGCCAGTTGCATATGCATCCAGATCCCTGACACCAACGGAGCAGAGGTATGCACAGATTGAGAAAGAGGTGCTGGGAATGACATGGGCCTTTGACAGATTCAGGACATACCTTATCGGGGTCAAGTTTCACATCGAAACCGATCTCAAGGCTCTCATCCAACTTCTCTCGACGAAACGAGCTGATGATCTATCGCCGAGACTGCAATGATATTGCCTTCGGTTACAACAATATGCGTACACCATTTCTCACGTACCAGGTAAAGAAATGCATACAGCGGATGTCTTCTCCCGCAAGCCAGTAGGACCGCCAGAGGATAACTACCTGAAAATTGATGCTGTCGAAGCACTCACAGTCGACAACATTCCTGGTTCAATAGACTTTGTAGCCCGCATCAGGGAAGCACAAAAGAAAGATGAAGTTTGCGCACAAGTTTGCAAGTATTGCTCCGATGGCTGGCCAGTGAAAACACAAACTCGTCAACCATTCCGGCCTTACAACGAAGTGTCCAGTGAGCTAACAATAGTGCAGGACATTCTAATGCGAAATGATTGCGTCGTTATTCCCGAAGCCTTACAACAGGACATTCTCCACCGGCTCTGTGAGGGACATCAAGGGATATAAGACCAGAGCAAGAGCGAGAGAAACAGTGTGGTGGCCATCATGCAGTCAACAGATAGCAGACAGATTTTGTTATGTCATGCCACACATGTGCACAACATCGTGCCTCGCCAACTGAACCAATGATCAACACTCCACTGCCAGGCAGACCGTGGCAAGTAGTAGGCACAGATTTATGTGAGTACAATGGCATTACGTATCTAATTACGGTCTACTACTATTCGAGGTTCTTCGAACTTGAAGCTCTCCGGTCTACAACCAGCGCTGCAGTGATTAAAGTACTCTAGAACACTTTCGCACGCTTTGGCGTGCCAGACGTTATCCGTTCCGACAATGGGCCGCAGTATTGCTCGCACGAATTTCAACAATTCGCAAGGGATTGGGAGTTTAAACGTGTGACCTCAAGCCTGTATTGCCCTCGCGGCAATGCAGAAGCTGAACGTGCCGTTCAAACAGCTAAGAACATTCTGAGGAACCACAGAGGGATTATGGCCTATCATGATTCACCTGTAAGAGGGGGTTACACCCCGACTCAACTTCTGCGGGGAAGAAAAATCAGGACAACTGTTCCAGTCCACCCAAAACATTTGGAGCCCAAGCTGCCAGACAGGGAAGCAGTGAAACAGCAAGACAGGAAAAACAAGGCAAAGGACAAAGCACATTTCGACAGACGACAATGAGTCCGTGCGAGAAGCCCTGTGCCAGTCGGTACAGCTGTTTGGATCAGAGGAAGGCCAGGTGTACAAGGAACAATTTCCCAGTCCCTCGTGCCTTTCCATCTAACCAACCAATCATACCACATAGCCCATGCATCCGGGGAATTGCGACGAAACTGAACAGACATTATCCCTGTACCGAATCAGGTCGTCCCCGTCACGCATGATGACAATGTGAGCCAAGTAATACCTCACCCACAAGCTAAGAACAATGCAAATGACACACGTTACGTCACCGCAAGTGACTCTATTGTTCATCCTCCAAAAAGGTGGGGCTTTGAAGACTGAAGGACAATTCCTATACTTTCAATGACCCTTCATGTCTCAAGGGGGGAGGTGCATAGGTTATGCTAGGTGTTAGCCTACTAGACGAGCTATGTATCAATGTAGTCCTAGTAATGTAAACCACAACTAACGTAATACAATTAGTAGTTACATACACGAGTCGGTACTTATTCAACATGACAACACGACATGACAACACTACACAATTCAGACTGCCGTTCCACTGGTCTTAACTACTGGCGAGCTAGACTTCCGAACCTCCAACACATGGCCCATGACTACGTATCCCTTTCTTACAGTAAACTTTCGAAATTCAGAAGAGTAGAGTCAAACTATGTGGTCCAACAATTAAATATTCTCCAATTCAACTGTGGCAAAGGAGCCAATTTTCTTTATTTGCCACAAACCACTCTTATACTAATTGAAGATGTTGACTTAGGATAGACGCTAACATTGTTACCTCCTCTTGCACGAAAATTCCAGCTAAGTCCTATCATTTGTAACAACGTCTTTCACGTAACTATTCCAAACATTTCCGTTGCCAAAACTGTGTTTAATACCCTGGCTATCGAGTGCTTCCATCCAATCTCTACTCGCAGCCAAAGGGATATAGAAATTTTGGAGATTAATGTTTTGGAAATTTTGTTACGTAAAAATTATTAACAAGCGAAGACTACTACTATACTAGACTATACACAAGACTGGACAATACAAGACTACTACAATGACTATACATGACAAATTCATAGTTATTTTAGGTAATAATTATGTCAACTTTGCCAAGTGGCATAAATAACAGATTGGTGACCTCTATCCAGCCAATGACTTGCATATGTAGCAATCAGCACGGTGCCCCAGTAACGTATATATCATTCTCTGATGGTTGCAATTGGGGTCAGCTGAAAAGTGATCCTCTAGTGGTTGAAATTATAAATTAACTCTAGTTGGATTTCATCACCCTAAAGCGCTTGTGTTTGAAATTTTTATGTACCGTAACATATCAAAAGTTATGTCCTCGATAGCCTAGATGTTAAAACCTCTAGTCTTGACTTTGTAAACGTTTAATGTTATTCTGAAGTGCAAGATGAAGGAAGACGGGGACTAGAGCGTGCAAGGGTGATCCATGGTACCTTGAAGGTTGCCTTGGCTGGCCCTCACACATTCACTCTGTAACTTCCCCACGAGAGGCCGTGTTGTATGATCGTAGGCCAGAACGCTTGTAGAGCCCTAAATCATGCACTTTTCCCTGTAAGAGATGCAGGGACGTTTTTATGGGGTAGGGGGTATCAAAGTTTGGCTAGTTGGCAAATCAGTCGGCAAAATTACATAATTTTTGGGCAGTCGACAAATCAATCGGAAAAATTACATACATTTTTGGCCGGCTAAAAAATTATGTCGGTGAATTTCTGGTTTACACCACTCCATTTTTTTATCCTTCCTGACGTCTCAGAAGAGATGATGAGATTAATTAGCACGGACAAATTCAAGAAAGCAACTTAAGTGGGTCCCTCAATTGTTTATTTCCGGTCAAGAAAGGATAGGTGGAGTTGACCAGTTTTCATGACAAATAATCAAATCATGGAAAGAAGAATCTCAGTTGAAACTACAGACGCCCATCTAGGAGGTAGATTGAGGCAAAGAATAAGCAAGGTGCAAGTTCATTAAATGTGAGGGCTATCGCCATTTAAGAAAAGGGAACAAGGGAAACATACGAACCATATGTCGTGAAGACTTGGAGACAGGAAATGTCCTAGGAATATGGGAGAAAAGGCTCCTTCAGGTTACATTTGATACCAAGATAGCAATTGCTAGGCCTAGCTAAACATTGCAATCATGGCGGCCATTTTGCTTCTAAAAATCACAGCTTATAGCAGCACGTCCTTTTCGTTCAAAAAATGATTGGTGAGATAGGAAAAGTTCCCAATTAGCAATAGATGGGGAGTAGTTCAAGCATTGTTAGAAAATTGATTGATTGATTTTCAGCAGCATTGGCCCCGATTGGTACTTGAGTGGGTGACCTCCTGAGAATCCATTCCGGGTGTTGCAGACATAGGGCCTTAGGGCTTCGTCGGGCAGATGACCGGGTGCGGTTAACGCTCACTAAAACCCTTTGACCCCCTTTGATTGATTTTAATGGTGAAAATTGAAAAAGCCGTCAACAATACAAATCGTAATAATTGAAACCAAAGGCAGTACATTATTGCGGTATAGTGACATAGATAGACAATGTTTGCAAGACAATAATAGGTAAGGTAAAGAAGAGCATTATTGGGAGGACAAACAATCAAGCTTCACATTAAGACTATTATTTACATGGAGATAGCTGGTAAGTGGCAGTCTGCTTTTTGATAAGTAAACATAAACATGTCTTTCACCACAACAAAAATGTGTGAACGCAAAAGAGGAAGGGGAGCAATATTTAGTGGGGGCGGAGGTTCGGAACGTTACTCTTCCTCACACCCCTCCTCCCCCCCCCACACATATATTTTTTGGTGCTTGTGTAATGGTAATATATTTGCATAAATTAATATTCATTTAAAATATTACATAAAAGATATCAGGCTGCAATTGGCATGCAAGGCAGTCATAGTTATTGTTGTAAATCAAATCAGTGCATAAAATAGCACAATAAGTTAGAAAAAGGTAAACAGGAAACTGTAAGTCTAAAATAGATGGAGGGAAAGCCCAGCCAGACAGAGCGTCTCCAATACAAGGTTAAAAGAGTAAGATTTGAGGTCAACACGAAAACAAGGGGTAATGGGTTTGTACCATTTTGTCAACAGACCACTTTAGATAATTACAGGCTTAGTAAAGTGAGTGACATATCCTGAGCTAACAAGCTTGAAAGTGGAGCACAGTTGACAGGTGATCCAGATTGCTGTAATTATTATAGGTGGAGGGATAATTATGGACGATAGACAAGACGGAAAGAGGGAAAGTCTATTAACTATGGAATGTAAACAGAAGTTATAAAAGGGTGATGGGGACGTAAGTGAAGGTGTCATTGTTGTTAGGAGTTGAGAGGATCATCAGCTTGTTTCTTACGTTGTGCTCCGCCCGTTCCTTTGGCTCGGAAAAGTACGCCAGTGTTTGGTTGTGGTGCCGGGGTTCTCGACGACCACGCCGCATAGGCTACACCGACTCAGTTAAGTTGATAGTGTCTTATTGTTGTAATGCTTTGAGTATTAGTGCTATTATTAATTAGCGGAAGTATAATCAAGGCAGTTAATTGTTACGATTCGTATTTATTTAACGACAATTATTAAGGATTAATAATTGGTGTTTTAGCAAATATGGTTGAGTGTTGACTTCATCTCTCACGTATATTAACGCATATGCAATCTTATTAATACGGTCTATCTAAATAAAGTAATTGACCAGTTCAGAGTTTAGATTGCTGACATGCTTTAGCTTGAAATAAACAGATAATTAATCCATTGGTGTCTTTGGTCTCTTGAATTGATAGAGTTTTGTTCACACAGTGTTATACATCCATCTTGACTATAATTGTGGTTTTAACGCTAAACAAAACCATAACAGTGGTTGTCAGAAATAACTCACGCCAAGTAGAAATTATTTGAAAGTGTTATTTTTTTTTTTGGCTCGGATAAATTAGTAAAATATCTTTGGATTTAAATTTATAGTATGGAATTTTGGTGGACTGTTCTCGTAATCCTGATAATTTGCAATTTGGCAATGAAATTGGCTTTAATAAGGTATTGGATTTGCTCATTGCTTGAAGTCAGCACTGTGATAGAGGGTTTATTTTTTGTGTATGCTATACATACAGGGAAGTATCGAAAGTGTTTTAGGTTGAATTGATTCATGTTCAGGTTGATTATTGGATTGGTAGAATTTTAGCGGGTTAATAACTCGAATTATATTATCGCAATTACTCTTTTAAATTGGTTATGGCTTCCGGGATATTGTGTATGATTTTGTGCTTTAATTAAGCGCTTTGAATATTGTTGATTTACTGCGCAGTGAAAGGGATTTTGTGATATTGTTGCGAGTGTTTATTTTTAATTGGTTAGTTGACGGTAGCTAACTGTTGGCATGAATTTTGTTTAGTGGGTAAATTTCGCTCTCACAGTTTTAAATTTAAGCTCACTGGTGCGGAGTATTCAGAGTTGGATTAATTTGGGATTGGATTGGATTGTGATTTTTTTTTATTAACTTGAATGGGAGAAAAGTGACTATTTCGATTAACTAGGTTCGGATCACGGTAATTGATACAAGCAAATTTGTTATTACAATAGCATATTAAGGGTGTAATTGGCGGAGTAGCACTGAAATTTTTTCCCTTTTGTAATACTATTGGATTTTAATTTTAACCGTTATAATGCCAAGAGGTAGAGGCCGTGGAGTCAAAGTTGCGGTTAAGCGTTCTTCTAGGGGAAGAACGATTAAACGCCCATTAAATAGGGATGACTTTGTTAACATAAGTCAGGTGACTACCAGTACTCCAAAGCGCATTACGCGCGGAGCTATTATTGAATCGGATTCAGACTATTCTGATGATAATCAGGGCAGGGACGATACTCCTCCACCTGTTTTGAATCGGGAACGTTCTCGTTCGCCGGTTCGTAGCGAAACAGGCAATAATGGAGACAGGGGTCGACATAAGTCACGTTCGTCTCGCCTGGGAAGGATTACCAGGGATTATATGAATGGTAGACTGGGTTCGGAAGCAACTTCCGCTCCTCGTGGCCTAGCAGTTGATACTGAAGAAATTAGGGGTTTTATAGCGGAGGAAGTAGCTAGACGGTCGAATACCGAGGTTAATGGAGAATTAATAAAGAGTATTTTGTCCCAAACAATTCCAGCTTGCTTAAGGGCCAGTAATGAAAGTCAAATTGATGTGGTTAGGGAAATGGCCGAGTCGTTCAGGGAACATCGTTCTGGGGATAGGTCTGAGAAATCTAGGTTGTGGGAGGAAGTAAGACAAGCCAAAAAGGCTATAGCAATTTTTTCGGGAAATGAAAATCTCGATGTTTTCACTTTTTCCTTAATGTGTGAGAATTTAAGGGCTTTGGACCCAAGCATTAAAGATAGAGAATTGATTTCAGTTGCTTGTAGCAAGTGTACGGATCAAGTTGCAAAATTTTTGGCAATGAACCCACAAATTTCAAGTCTCGATAATTGGGATAAATTTAAAGAAGTTTTGGTTGACCGTTTTGGATCTGCCGGGAAGAGTGTCACGAATAAATTTTACACTATGGCTATGGAGGAAGGTGAAACTATCGAGTTATTTTCGGCTAGGTTAGAATCTATGGCTTCAGCACTTTGGAGGGTAAAGCCTGGAGATAGCGAGGTGGAACGCAATAGGTAACTAGAGTGTAAAGATGAGGCATTGCGTAACGCTTTTCTCAATGCTATACCGCCTGAAATTGAGGGCTATGTTTTGTCAAAGGACCCAACAACGTTCAGGGAAATGTATAATGCTGCTATTCGCAAGCGCTCAGTAATGGAAGGGCGTGTAGGGAAATGGGCAGCGAAAACCTCAACGTCACCAGCTGTAGCAAGTAGTTCCAATAAACCTACTGAAATTGGCATTAACAATTTAGCATTGGGAACTATGGCGGACAAAATCGAAAAATTAGAAAGGTCCGTAAATAAAATAAGCTCATTGAAAGGGGAAGTAAAGGTTAGTGCAGTTCAGGCTAGTGGTCCTGATAATAGGCATTGTTATCGCTGTCTGGGCGTCGGACATTTGAAAAGAGAATGTAAGACAAAAGAGCAAAATATTAAAATGGTACGTCAAAGAAATGAACGAAAAATAAGTTCGGGAAATACTGGAAGGGGTAGTTTTTCAAATAACAGAGGCGGACTAGGAGGTTTTCGTGGCCGAGGTAGTTTTCGGGGTGGCCGGGGAAACTCGTATTCGGGAGGAGAATATCGGGACCCCCAACATTTTAATGCAGGTAACCATAGAAATGGCAATAATAACGGAAATGGTGGAAATTATAACAATGGTGGTGGGCAGAATCGTAATAATTACGATAACCACCTGCAGAATTATAATAACCAGCAAGACCGTAACCAAGGTAGACAGCAGAGTGGTCAAAATAATGCTGCGCAGTGTGCGGCTGTAACAAACCAGGGTAGTGAAAACAACCAAAATAATGAGCCTACAAAAAACGAGCTCATAGCCTAGACGCAAACGGGTGTCTAGAGCCGCAGGGTGTGGTACATGAAAAAGTCGAGGTGGAAAATACTGTGCCGGTTAGTACGGTACACACCCAAAATCCCGTTGGTCCCTCAGTTGAAGACATTAAATATAAATCCATCAATTTTAACAAAGTTCAGTTGTTTGAGCCTAATCATGCTAATGATTTGTTTAATAATCTTTATTCAAATGTCGATTGGCAACAACAACGTTTATCACTACCAGATAGAACTTTGGCATTACCCCGTCTTGCATCATATTTTGGCAAAGTTCCTACTAAATATGTTTCTTGTTCCGTAGAAAATAACATTGAGATGACAGATGACTTTAATGAAATGCTAAAAGTAGTAAATGAAAAGTACAAATTAAAATGCGATTCAGTCATAGTGACATTGTTCGAAGATGGGATTGATTCTTCGGCATTTCATTCAGAATTAAATAGCGTTGATACCAGTAAACCAGTTATTTTATCGGTTCTTGGCCAAAAGCGTAACGTTCAGTTTCGGCACATCGATGATCCATTTTTTAAAAATAAGGTTGAAATGTCATCTGGCTCCTCAATCGGGATCTCTGATAAAACCCAAAAAGAATGGAAATTCAGGATCCCGTTATTGGAAGGGAACAACGATCCAACGATTTGCCTTACATTTTGGGATAGTACATGTGACACCACACCAAAGAGCATTCCAAATGTAAACAAATCCATTTTGAGAAACGGGAGGCTACGCGTTAGCGTCTCTGCCGAAATGGGTGAGCGCTGGTACACTCAGCGGCATCTAGCGGCGGAAATCCAAACTAGAATCAAAAGTGACGGCCCACTAGATTCAGGTCAGGACGCAAGGCCATTGTCAGAGGATAAAAACAAGGTTTCAGTTCACAGTGTTCAAAATGCGGTTTTCTCTCGCCCACATTTTGTGTTTGATGTTGGGGATAAGCCGCGGATAGCTTTACTGGACACTGGGTCATCAGTTTCTTTAATCTCGGAATCAGTAGCACAAGAATTACTGTGCGATACCAATATCGTTTGTGATTGTAAAAGAGGGAAAAAGTAGCTGGATGTCGCCATGTCTCTTGGTAAGGAGGAAGCCTAGCGGATATCGTGTAGTAGTGGATTTACGCGGTTTGAACTCGGTGGTTGAAAGCATAAGCGAGCCGATACCTACCGTGACAGAGAGCATGACGCATCTCAGTGGGTCTAAATACTTCAGCAAACTGGATTTTAAGTTCGGATTTTACCAGCTCAAGCTTGCTGAAGCTGATAAGCATAAAGTAAGCTTCAATTCTTCCAGGAAAAGCTGGATTTTTCAGCGTTTGCCGATGGGTTTGAAAACGGCTCCAGCGCACTTCCAGTTTTGTGCTCAGCAGATTTTCGCTGAGATTTTAGGTGCCTATTGTGCCTGCTATTTAGACGATTGTCTTCTCAATTCCCCAGACTTTAGGACTCATATCAGACATGTAGACAGAGCTCTGGGTCTTGTTGCTAAAAGTGGCATGAAGCTAAGTCTGGAAAAATGTTTATTTGGCTGCAAATCTGTGAAATTCTTGGGATTTGTACTGGACGAACATGGAATACATCCAGATAAGGACAAACTTAGGGCTATGGAGTTATACCCTGCACCTAAAAATCCTAAGCAAGTACGCCAATGGGTCGGGCTATGCAATTATTACAGACGTCATGTGGCAGGGTTCGCCACCCATGCCTCTGTATTAACAAGGCTGACGAGGAAAAATTGCAAGTTTGTTTGGGGCGAGACAGAGGAAAATGCTTTTAGGGAATTAAAGAAAGGGATGGTCAATGCCGCTACGTTAAAGCACCCAGACTTCACGCAGCCATTCTACCTTGAAACTGACGCATCCGATTTTGCGGTGAGTGGCTGTTTGTCACAGATGCACTGAGGCATTGAATATCCCTTAGCCTACACTTCCCGAACACTCACACCTAGTGAGCGTAAGCAGACGACGACAACCAGGGAGATTTTAGCCATTGTGAATGGGATCGAATCTTTTAGAATATATATATTAGGTAAAACGTTTTTTTTAACCACGGACCATATGGCTATAATTTTTTTGTACAACTCGTCCTCTTTGTCTCCTAAACTAGAGAGAATTTTGCTGCAAATAAGGGAGTACGACTTCTGCTTACGTCATAGACCTGGCAGATTACTGGCAGTTGCAGATGCACTATCTCGCGTCGAGATTCCAGTGGCTGTTCTTGGCAGCCAATATCCGGACTGGACTCGCGCGCATCTAGCAGCTGAACAGCGCAAGGATCCCTATTTTGGCGAAATAATTAAACGTCTTAAAGATCAGTCGTCAGAAGAACTCTTGGATGCCTCAAACAAACGCAACATCTTTTTCAAGGATTACGACGAGATCCTGTATAGGATCCGGCTCGCTGACCCTGAACAGGGCAGAATTGAAAATCTAGCACAGATGTGTATTCCTAAATCCCTAGTAAATTTCTGTATTAGAGATTATCATTCATCTACAGCGGCCGGGCATCGGGGCCGAAAGAAAACTTTGGATTTAATACAGTTGCACTGTTTCTGGCCTAAAATGGCTGAGAACATTGCCGACTACGTAAAGTCGTGTCAGGTCTGCCAAGCTTATGCTAGACCGAACAGACCCCATAAGGCGGAACTCAGAGCCTATACCCCCTTTCAAAGGCCAGGTTTGTCTTGGTCCTTGGATCTCATTGGGCCTTTGCACACCAGTAACCACGGGGCTAACTATATTCTCAGTATGGTGGATGATTTTTCTCGCTACACTATCGCAGTGGGCATTCCCGATAAAAAGGCGGAAACGGTAGCTAAGAAAGTGTTTTCTAGACTAATGGCTAAATTTGGCAGTCCCGTCCAAATCCGATCGGACAACGGGAGTGAACTAAATAATACTATTATGGCTAAATTGACTAATTTGTTGCAAATTAAACAAATTAATTTCACACCTAATGTTTCATGGGTAGGTGGGTTAGTTGAAAATTGCAACAAACAAATCGAAACCATTTTGCGTAAGATCACTGCTCATTGTCCCAACGATTGGTGTCGTTATTTAGAAATGGTAACTATCGCTATAAATTGCACGCCTTCAGCGGCTACATTGGTTAGTCCGCATTTTTTGCATTTCGGCTGTGAATATCGCTTACCAGCATCATTGGCTTTTGAGCCACCTAAAATCTGTTATGACAGTGAAGATTACGTGGTACGTCTAGAGAGTAGACTTCAGGCTGCGTTCGAGGTAGCACGAATGCACAATTGGAAATCTGTTATCAAGTCTCAAAATTTTTATAATAAAACGGCAAGGCCCTATAAATATATCATTGATGATTACATATTATTAAAAATATGGGTTCCTATAAAGCAGATCTCCGTTAAGCTTCAGAAATGTTGGGCGGGTCCTTTCAGAATAATGGAATTCGTTAACGATGTCATCGTAAGAGTAGTTCATTTCTTGGATCCGTTGAAAATTTATCGTGCTCATGTTAACCATTTGAGACCATATTTCATTAAGGGTAAAAACCAACCTATACCTTTTAACGGAGCTTCTGATCTTGATTTATCGTTACAAGTTAACGGGGATTTAACGGATGCTGAAACAAAATTACAAGAATACATTTCTGAACTTCTTTTGGATCCGAATGACCCAGCGGCAGAAATGGAGGTGCCGGATTTTGAAGCGTCTGCGCCGGATCCCGAGTCGTCAGTTGCCAACGACGCGTTAAATAAAGCAGGCGATGGTAATTCTAGAAAACGTAAATATGTCGAACCACGATCGGCTCGAGCTTGGAAAATTAAACAGACTAAATTGGAACAAGAATTAGACTTACAACGTTTTAGAGGTGCAGCGCACTCTTATCAAACTAGAAGCAGTAAATGTACGCCAGAAATAAGGCTTCGTAGGCAACTGGACGACGCGAGAGTCGAAGAGGACGACGTAGCATAATTTTCTGTTGGAGAACAAAGGAAAAACATGGCCGCCAGCCGTGCGGTTAGACGCGAGAACCCTGTAGCGGGTTGTGGGAAAACGTGGCGTTGCATACAAGCATCGCTGAAAACGAAATTTAAGTTCAAACGGACTTTTTCAAAAATAATCACAGTATTGCATGCATACTGAAAATCTTAAAATAGCTAATGTACATGTGTCAGAATAACGATTAAATAAATTCAAAGACGTGCTTTTCAGTGTTCAAAATTTAAATCACATTTTTTTTAGTTTATTTAAAAACATTAGATAAGCAAATAAAAAAAAAAATTTTTTTTACAGAATGATGTGTTTTGGCATTAAAAACAGGGATAATACTCAACGTTTTGGGGAAATTACTACATTTATCGGATCAGGTTGATGGTATTGAAAATTAAAACCGTAGAGGTGGTAGTAATGGAAATGGATTAGATTAAAAGGTTGTGATTAAAAATTTTTGGTTGGATTAAAACTATTAATTGGAATTAATTAAGACGATTACATTAATGATAGAGGTACAAAGGAAAATAAAAGTGTTAATTTAAAATTTTAATCAATTATGTTGCACGATGTGGATGATTGGGGTCAGGCTACAGAAGGACTAGGATGGTAGGGCTGAACTTCGCCGCTAGATGGTGCTCATTGTCGGGTCGCCAGCAATCGCCGACGCTGTAAATAAACGCGTCGGACGAGTGATGACGACTCACGGCAACAGCAACGGCGAAGGGAATTCACGGTAACGGCCTAGGAGTGGCTGGGTCCGTTGTCATTTTCTGTAATAAAGGGAAATAAACAGTGTGAATGCCTAGAAATCAAAATCTTAAAAGCTGAAAACATTGCATGTGGTACGGACATTCTGGAAACAAATTCAAAATTCATGGGGTCTTCAATTTTATTGGAAGGGAATTATTGAAATGAAATTCGAAATTGAATAGAAACTTGAAAATTCTGTTTAAACAAAGGATGGTATAAGGAAGATGAAAATCATGACTGGGTTAAAAATAAAATATGCATTTCATTTTTCAAAAGCAAACAAAGGTGGATTTCATACGACATTATTTTGATTATATATTTTTTTCCCTCCCCAACTAACAATTAAAAATGTTCAAAAGTGCATATGAGCATTGATTGAAAGTTAAAACGGAGGGATATAGAGGGAACTAATGGTCGATAAGACGTATAAATCAAAAATTAATCAAAATTAATCAAAATCAATATTAATCAAAATTAAAATTATTTTTCTCTCTCCCTCTCCCTCAATTTTAATTAGACAATGCATTTCGTAAATCATATGGTAAATATTTTAAAGTTGAGGAAATAACACAGGTATTGTCCATGACATATTTACCGTCAGGGTGGGGTGGGAAATAAGCAAAATATTGTGATTCCCCCTATCCACTTTTCCCCATCTTTTTCCCAGATAAATGAGAAAAAGATGGCGATTATGTTAGAACGGTTCTTAGAGCATCAAAGCAATTGGAAGTGACAGCTAACTGAAAATGTGAGGATTTCACTTAAAAACAAACATGGTATAAGACCTGTACGGTCGTGGAGAAGGCTAAAATTTTATTGCAAAATTTTTTTAAGGGGGCCAGTAGAAATGGCTGTTAAAGATGGGTGTTGATACCATTTTATTGTCATGACTTGTCGAGAAATTGTAAAATAAACCCCCCTTCTGAAAATCAAGAGGTATAGGGTTGATGGGTATAAGCATCGTTGAAATTTAAAATTGTAATTCATTATGGGTAGAATAGAAACAATAAGCAGGGAGGTGAACATGTTTTGAAAATTACAGAAAATTCTTTTAAGGAAGGAATTTATCTTTCCCTCCTCTCTTCCCAGCAATAAATAACGCATTCAGGATCCATGATCAGAATAGGTAATTCGGACCATGAATTGTGAATAGCGTGATACTTTAATAGAAATTAGATGGATAGTTATTTTCATCATTCTTCTCTGAAATTTATTTTTTGGGGAAAATTTCCAAATATATGGCAAAAGCGCAGTCCAAGGGAACGGACATGCAATTTCGGACGGTTAAGAAGTAAATGAATAGGAAACTTCAATTTTCTGAGGAAAGTTGATACCACACCAGTAATAAATCAAAGAAAGTTGAATTTTCCTATATGGATAAAGAATAAATGTCTCTACTTCATTCTTGATTAATCCAAGATTGGAAGTGGACAAACAATGATTTTAATACGGGGTGGATAAACTACTCTAGTAGTAACGTTCAAAATTGGTGATTAACATTGCTGGAAAATTTAGTAATGAAACTTTAGGCCTATATCCGCCGGCGAATAAGCAAAATATTCAACCAAGTTGGAAATATCTTTGATATTTTTTATTATTATTTATTTTTATTTTTATAAACTTGCTGTTAAATTACACAACCTGTGCCAGCTGCAAAATTCAAAATGGACACGGGTTGTTATACAATTCAGAATTCTGATGGTCAGATATTTTTTTATTGTCAATACCTGATGCGGCTCAATAGAAATCAATTTCAAATTTAATTACAAAGAATTAACTTACCATATTGAAGGGGCAGGCAGACAAAACAGCCTGGGAAGCAGGGAAATTGACTGTAGTGCCGGTAGGCCACTATTATGTCAGGCATGGTTAGGTCTGGGGGTGATGAGGATGAGCTGCTGGTGGAAGCCCCATTATTAATTTGGAGCAAACCACCAGACGATGCGGGGGCGGCAGACACAATAGCAGCAGCATCCAGGTTGTTGTTGGCTCCAGGACTAAGCCGACGAGGAAGGGGCAGAGATGGACAGGTTGGGGCACTAGCGGCGGCTCGAACAGCATCAGCGGCAATCCGGGTTCGAAAGTCATACTCTTCCATACTGGCAGCCGTGATTTGATATTGTTCAAAAGTCTCATCTGCCAGGGAAAACGGTAGGAAAAAAGGCATAGCGCATGTGTAGGCAGGAAATCCCGTTACCCAAACCACAATTATAAAAGTGATTTGAATAACGGAAGATCATAGCAACAGTTCCTTCGGGAAGGGGCGTACCGAACACGGAAATGCCCACATGGGATCGGGACAACAACAAAAGCTGATAAAAGGCCCTGTACAAGTAGCTGTGACGAGTCTAGCCGGGGAATAATGGTGGGAAATCCGGATACTGGGTGGCACGATGGGGACATGGAGCAAGGCCAGTGGTTCTTTCCAAACAATCCTGGAAGTGAAGTACGACCAGGGCAAAGAGAAAGGCATTCTGAGCTAGAATGCCTTGAAAACGGCAAAGGTCCAGGCCGGCCCCGTCATAGGAATTGCGATGGTCGCGGGGCTGGCAGTCATAGGGCTTAGGGAGAATCTTCCTAGGGGGTCGTTTTTCTCCGGGCATGATGAAACTGAGTTGGGAGTCGAGGAATAGGCGAGGTTGAAAGATGTGTATTCCAAACAAGAGTGATTTTGCTAGCAAACGAAAAACTTGAAGTCAAAAGGTTGACCCACTAGGGTAACCAATCAAAATCCAGAGTGACAGTGACGTCAATTTTATTAGGTGCCATACTGTCTAGTTCCGTTTTCCCATCCCTCACCTACTAGTGACTATTTGGGGCCTATTGTCCAGTTGACCTAAAATGTGAGGTCAGGGTGAATGATGCCGACTTTGAAAACACCTGTAACATTAGCGGCAACCCCTTTTACTTCAGTGATGCGCTAGGGTTGAGCTGCTCCCGTTTTCCGAGACAATAGGGGAGGGAGGTTGCTCAAGGAGGGTGCATCAGGTCAAAAGTGGGTCAGTAAGCCACGGTTGACCAGCGTAAGGGATTCAAAAGTGTGGGAAAGTGGCGTTTCACCAAAATTAAAGCAAAATCAAACAAAATACATGTGGAATTGGGAGAAACATATTTGTATCTTTATTACAGTAAAAGCTGTACAATCAATACAATGCTGCAATAAAAAATATCATTTTTTTCCCCACAGAAAAAGTGATGCTGATTATAATGTACAAAAGTATTAATGGTTCCCTTCCTTTCTTTTGCTTGAACATGTTGCAGAAAATGTGTAAAACGGAGGACAGTTAGTCAGAGAGGGCAGTTGATGAAAGAGATGGTTGGTACAGAAACAACCTGAGGTGAAGGTCTAAAAGAAAGAGGAGACACGGACACAAGGTGGAAATGAAGAAAAATGGCAGAAAAAGGGTGATACCCAAACTAAAAGATGAGTATTATTGTCAAAACCGAAGGCATGAAGGATGAAACTTTCTGGGAACACAAAACAACATGAACCCCCACATACCCCCCTCCTTGGAGGATTACATGCTGACGGGCACATACATCAAGAAGGAGCTTGATGGTAGTTTTGTTGTTTTAAATTTAATGTTCCCTTACACATTCAACTGTTGGAAAAAAATTGATGGTTGTGACAAGTACAGACAAGAAGACTTCAGTTACTTGGGGGGCTAGAAGTTGGGCTGATTCTGCGTTAAGGCAAAAAGTTGCCATTAAAAGTTGAAGTAACTGAATATTCTTTCCTGGGAGGATAGTCATTTTAAAATTACGCCATTGACACAAGTTCTTTTCACACGAAGAAAATCACATAAAATTGCTTCTAAAAAACTGCATGTAAAATACACGATCTTTATCTCTTCACTCTTACTCTGAATTAATATAAAAACAAATTGTCCTAGAGTAGGAGGGTTGGGAGATTGATAGGTTAGACTTGTTGTTTAATTTCTGAGACTAATCAGAGATTAAACGATCACGTAGTGATCACGCAAGAAATAGGAACCGCCCTTTTTAATACCATACAATATTGGTTATTAGGAAGGTTCGCATAAGAATTGCGGTTGTCTACGTAGGTTGTCGTTCCGGGTCCATATATGGGTGCACACGGAACTAATCGTTGACGATTGAGGCACCGATAGGGCCCTGGGGTTGGAATACTGTATTTTCTTTTAAGTATAGTAACTAACACATTAAGAAAACGTTATTTATGAAATGTTTCATCCTGATTTTTCGTAATATGCCCAAAACCAACAGAAAAGCTATGCGACAAATGGAAAACCATAGCGAGCTCTGAAAAACTACAAAAACAGGCTAGTGATTCGACAAAATTAAAATTGGCTGATTCAAAGAGATCTGACTAAAAAGAAAGAGGAGAGGTTGCTATGTTTTCAGAAAAATTGAAAACGGTAAGAGCAAGAAGTGGTTAATTGTTTTCAGAAAAAGTGAAAACGGGAAAAAGAGGAAGAAGTTGCTTAAATGTTTTCAGAAAAAGTGAAAGCGGGGAAAAAGTGAGAAGTTGGTTAAAATGTTTGGAAAAATTAAACATGGAAAGGAGTGGAAATTTGGTCAAATGTTTGGAAAAATTAAACATGGAGATTATTCAAAAGCAGTTGGAAAACGCACGAAACAACTTGGTACAAAACGAAAACCTCAAGGTGAATCAAAAGTGATTGATGAAAAAATTTCAATGTGGTATTCCTCTTATATTCCTTGCATGGCAGGATAAAAGCACGCAGGGGAATCACGGAAATACTCCAGATTTTGGTCAGGATGGCCAAACATATTACGTCAAATGAACAAACACAGCAAGCTTACACTTGAATACAAGAGAAGATGTCAAAACACGACAAAAATGGCTGTAAAATTGCTGTTATTCCTGCATTTTGGTAAAATTTTTCTCTCCAGGGAAAAACTGAATATATATGTATATAGATATATGAATATATTACTACATGGTATCTGAAACAGAGTATCAATAAATTGAGAAGGGGATAAATAAAGATATGTGGGTTTTCAAAATGTAATAAAAATGGTTATGAGCTGTAAGCATTGATGAAGTTGTACAAGAATGTAAATCAATACTGTTATATAGCATGAAAAATGATGTTATTATTCTGTGACGAATATGGTGGAATATCGTTAAAAATCGTTAAAACACAATTTGTAAATTGATGTCATAAGCAAAATTGTTGAATTTTTTTTATGGGAAAAGCAAAAATATTATGAAAATGTTAATGCATGAAAACTGATGATAATGAAGAAATGTAAAATTGGAAATGATGCATGATTATTGATGTGTTAAATTGTCTGAATATTGTGAAATGAAAATAAGGGAAAAACAGTTTTAAAGTGATTGGTGATGCACGTCTGGGAAAATTAGTCTTGGACTATGGGTTTTCAGATAAAAGTAAAACTTAACTTGGCATTAAAATTATTAATTGGACATCACATAAGAATGAGTTCGAATCATGTGTGGACAGTTTTACCCCAGGTTCTTATTAGGGGATGTTTCTGACGCCAGCTTTTTAGGCAATATTAATCAAAAGCTGCGGTGGTTTGAACAAGTATTATGTGATGGGATTTGAACGAATAGATTATAATTGGGGGAAGCAAAGAATTCCTAAAAGAAATACTTAGCTTCTGTATAGAAGGGGATATTGTAATGGTAATATATTTGCATAAATTAATATTCATATAAAATATTACATAAAAGATATCAGGCTGCAATTGGCATGCAAGGCAGTCGTAGTTATTGTTGTAAATCAAATCAGTGCATAAAATAACACAATAAGTTAGAAAAAGGTAAACAGGAAACTGTAAGTCTAAAATAGATGGAGGGAAAGCCCAGCCAGACAGAGCGTCTCCAACACAAGGTTAAAAGAGTAAGATTTGAGGTCAACACGAAAACAAGGGGTAATGGGTTTGTACCGTTTTGTCAACAGACCACTTTAGATAATTACAGGCTTAGTAAAGTGAGTGACATATCCTGAGCTAACAAGCTTGAAAGTGGATCACAGTTGACAGGTGATCCAGATTGCTGTAATTATTATAAGTGGAGGGATAATTATGGACGATAGACAAGACGGAAAGAGGGAAAGTCTATTAACTATGGAATGTAAACAGAAGTTATAAAAGGGTGAGGGGGACATAAGTGAAGGTGTCATTGTTGTTAGGAGTTGAGAGGATCATCAGCTTGTTTCTTACGTTGTGCTCCGCCCGTTCCTTTGGCTCGGAAAAGTACGCCAGTGTTTGGTTGTGGTGCTGGGGTTCTCGACGACCACGCCACATAGGCTACATCGACTCAGTTAAGTTGATAGTGTCTTATTGTTGTAATGCTTGAGTATTAGTGCTATTATTAATTAGCGGAAGTATAATCAAGGCAGTTAATTGTTACGATTCGTATTTATTTAACGACAATTATTAAGGATTAATAATTGGTGTTTTAGCAAATATGGTTGAGTGTTGACTTCATCTCTCACGTATATTAACGCATATGCAATCTTATTAATACGGTCTATCTAAATAAAGTAATTGACCAGTTCAGAGTTTAGATTGCTGATATGCTTTAGCTTGAAATAAACAGATAATTAAGCCATTGGTGTCTTTGGTCTCTTGAATTGATAGAGTTTTGTTCACACAGTGTTATACATCCATCTTGACTATAATTGTGGTTTTAACGCTAAATAAAACCATAACACTTGCACAGGGCAGTAAAAATTGTTGTAAGAGATAAAACGTTACAGTTGCACAGGCAGAGTGTAAGGGTGTATAACCTTACCAGAAAAATAAATAAATACCGTAAGCTCAACCAGTACCGCAGCTGGCTTTTTCCAAGGAGGAGTGCAAGGACTAAATGTTGGGGCCCCTCCTCAACAGGGAAACAAATTTAGAGGCACTGTGACTCCAAACTCCAACCAAAATACACTGAAATTTGTCTTATTTGGGCCCCAACTAGTGAATTTTGGGACCCCCTGCCTCCTGGGCCCGGGTGCCTTGCACTCTTTGTACCACCCCTAATTGCAGCACTGAGCTCAACAAGGAGTATAAAGAGGAAAGAGGACAAACACACATATGAGTAAAAATAGTTATTGGCCCCGAGACCCTTCGTGGGGCAACACTGACCTCTTATTATTTATGTTAAGTAGGAAGAACTCATAAAACACAACAAAGCATTAGTAGGGTTATTCTTAAATCTGTAATGAGGTTAATTTAGAGTCGAGGGTGTTATATATTTAACAGTGCATAGTGTAAATGAGGTAGGGGGAGCAGCGAGAAACTCTTTGGCCTCCGAGTATCTGAAAAATTTACAGGACGGGTAGCCTTGGAGAGTCCATGCAATCGGCACTTAAAGCCACGTAAACTAAGTAAGAGCCAGGATTCTTTCAGATCCTACCCGGTGAGTTCCCCCGTATCTTCTGGGAGATCGTAGGGTACCCAGTCAATATCGTAGGGAGAATGGTCCAGGTTAGAGCCGTTTAGGGAGAAGTTTTCTTTTTACGTCTAGATTACGCATAACTGGGTCCCCCCTAGGTAAAGAGGGTGGAGGGTGGGTGACGTTTAGGGTTGTCGTGGCCTAACGTGGGGACCCCTTTTATTCTGTCCAGGTTTGATGTAGTGAGTGGGGTCGGTCACGGCGGCTGGGCCCACCTTAGAGACGTACAGACTATTCCCTCTTTTGGTACACCCCTAACCAAGCACATGTAATAATGGGCGATTGTGAGTGTAATTCGGTGACCCCTATCCTTGTATACGGGTCTCCATTATGATCACCTTTGAGTGGAGGGGCAACGACACTCATTATCTTTGGGGATTGCTTGTTTACGTTTGTCTCATGCGGGGGAACATTAGTTGGCATGGGGTAGTTTTGGTATGAAGGAGGAAATATACTAGACGAAATTAGGGTTAGCAGGCTTGGATGTACGAGAGTTCTTAAAACATGGGTATTACCCACATCAATGGCAGGCTCTACCGTACGGGATAAAACAACAACCACTCCCACTTCTTAGCTGCTTTATATATTTTCTAGCACAATAGGCGGCCGTTTGAGGTTCTACTAAAATTTGTCCGTTTTTTAGGACACGTGAGTTCTGTTTTGGTAGTCCCCATAGTGTGGGCTCCTAATTCAATCTTGTTGGCAACAATCATCGCATCCTGCATCGAGATGTTGGTTTGTTTAGAGGCGTAGGACGAGTTGAGGCTTGTCGTAACGTACTCCGCATGGAGGTCAGGTTCTGCAAAGATAAAGTTCGAAACATTGTGCCGTTGTAGTTCATCACCCTCCCCCCCCCCCATCTGGCCAAGGGGGGGTCGATTTCCTGAACGTTTCAGAAAAAACGGATGGTGGGTTTCTTGCCAGTTTATATAGCGAGTTCATTATTATCACTCTCGGTCTGTTCAGAGCGGAGTAACGGTTTGATGATTCGTAGAAGGTAAATTTACCCATTCTTGCATTTGGTCTGGTACCAGGGCCGTTGTCACTGAAGTTATTGTTTCTTTTGGGTCATATGAGATTAGAGGTCTATTGCGGTGGTTTCTAGGGTTCGTAAGTTCAGCTTCACAGGAGCGGTTAATATTCTTAATGGTTACCTCGGGACACAACTTCGGTAACGTTACCGATATATTCAGGGTGTGGCGTTCAGTCTGTCTGACCCTCGTGCTACCATTGTGAAGGAAGACAGGGAGCAGGGCGTGCAAGGGCTATCCACGGTATCTCGAAGGTCGCCTGGGCTGGCCCCACACATTCATTCCGTAACTTCCCCACGAAAGGCCGTGTTCTATGATCGTAGGCCAGAACGCTTGTAGAGCGCTAAATCATGCACTTTCCCCCGTAAGTGATGATGAGATTAATTAGCACGGACAAATTCAAGAAGGCAACTGTGGTGGGTCCCTCAATAGTTTATTTCGGGTCAAGAAAGGATAGGTGGAGTTGACCAGTTTTCGTGACAAATAATCAAATCATGGAAAGAAGAATCACAGACCCTCATCTAGGAGGCAGATTGGGGCAAAAAATAAGCAAGGTGTAAGTTCATTAAACGTGAGGGCAATCGCCGTTTAAGACTGTCGGGTGACAAGGGAAACCTACGAACCATATGTCATGAAGACTTGGAGACAGGAAATGTGTGAGGAATACGGGAGAAAAGGCTCCAACAGGTTACATTTGATACCAAGACGGCAATTGCTAGGCCTACCCAAACATGGCAGTCACGGCGGCCATTTTGCTTCTAAAAACCACAGCTTACAGCAGCACGTTCTTTTGGTTCAAAAAACTGTTGGAGAGAGAGAAAAATTAAAAGTTCCCAATCAGCCCAATAGATGAGTGGGGGGAGGGGGGGATAGTTCAAGCATTGTTAGTGTAGGTTAAGGTAGGATTAGTTTAGGGTGAGTGTATGACATTTAAGGCCCGTAGTGCTCAAATAAAAGTAACCTAACCTAAGCCGTCAACAATACAAATCGTAATAATTGAAACCAAAGGCAGTACATTATTGCGGTATAGTGACAGAGATAGACAATGTTTGCAAGACAACAATAGGTATTGTAAGGACGAGCATTATTGGGAGGACAAACAATCAAGCTTCACATTAAGGCTATTATTGACATCGGACTTGGCCGGTAAGTGATATTCTGCTTCTTGTTACGTAAACATAAACATGTCTTTCAGCACAACAAAAATGTGTGAACGCAAAAAGAGGAAGGAGAGCAATATTTAGTGGGGCGGGGGTTCGGAACGTTACCCTTCCTCACAAGATAATGCTAAAAGGGTCGTTATGCTCGGACTAAGAACAGGACTATTTCATACAAAGTTGGTTAAAAATGAAAACAAGTAATAAATTGTGGTGTCGTTACTTGTGGCACCACAATGGCCGCTTTCAATTTATGTTCCTTTTTGTTAACCTTCCTAGTTTGACTTAACTAACTCTACTAGGCTAGCTTGCTTGCTTATATTGTAATGTCACCATACTATACTTCCTGTCACATGACCATATACATACTGTATATAACAGCTGGACAACAGGAAGTAAACTGTCTCTTCAGTTGTAGCTTACACAACACTTGTCTCCTTTCATTATGCCATAGTCACCCACATGGTGCAAGGTGCACCAGCCAGAGTACACTACAAAATATAAATCGAAGGTAGTTTACTTTCATTAAACAGCTGAAAAACCAAAAATATATCTTCTGGAATATCTAGCTTGAGAACGCAACTGTGAAAAATTTCTGTTGTTGTGGCGAACTGGCAGGTATACTAGCCCATAAGGAAACTGAAGGCCGGGAATAATTTATTATTTTATCTGGCTGAGAAGTGTCCTCTCAAACCCAGAAAACTACCGACCAATCAGTGTTACATGACACCTAGGTAACATTTTTTAATCAGTCCTCTTCCAACACAGTTTTGTTTTGTCACGGGAAATGATTAATCGAATCAACACGAATTCTCGACTATAACAAACACGTACTTACTTTATAAAGAAAGGAATGGTCTTTAGATGCAGGTGTTCCTGTTGATTTTTTACCTAGGTATCATGAAAGCCTTTGACCATGTCACCCATAATTTACAAATTACTGTGTTTGGTATACGAGGATCAATTTTAACTGGATTGAGAAATGGCTCAAACACTGAACACTGTCCGATGTCATGTGCGGGGAAAAAAAGCCTCTTGTTAGGCTTCAAAATAGGAAACTTAAATTGTGGCATAAATATAAACAGGAGAAATCTGCTTCAAATTTTTGTATTTACAAAGAATGCCTACGAAGATACTTTAATCTAGTTAGGAAATTTGATATAAAAAAAGAACAGGATGTCATATGCGAAGGAACCATGGCTTCGCTCTTTAGATTTGTTAAATGTAAAATTTCCATAAGGAAATGCATTCCCCCTTACTCGTTAATGGAACTTTCATTACCCCTAACCAGGAAAAGGCAAATGTCCTTACTGATGTGTTCTCCTCAAACTTTGTTGTAGATAATATTATTCCCCCACTGCCAGTCCAGTTTGCAAAAACATTGTATTCCCATCCGAGTCTGTGCATGCACCTTTATCTAAAATGATGCCAAGCAATGCCATTGGGCCAGACGGTTTTTCGGCGACTTTTTTACAAAAAAAAAATAGGTGTTAATATTTACGCCCCCTTGTCCTGGCTTTTCAACCTGTCCTTTAATTCTGGTAAACTACCAAACCTTTGGAAATCAGCTCGGGTTATCCCCATTTATAAGAAAGGTGACTTGTCCGACCCTTGTAAGTACCGACCCATCGCCCTAACATGTGTTTCATGCAAAATCATGGAACGTACAATCCGTGACGTTATGGTCCCATTCACCCAGGAAAACAACATTCTGTCTACGGACCAATTTGGGTTCATTCTAGGATGATGAACTACTCTGCAATTACTTGCAGCCCTTGAACAGTGGACCATGCAGTTACGTTGACAACTGCATTCCTGTGGACGTAATCTACATTGATTTCGCAAAGGCTTTTGAATCTATGGTACACAGTAAGCTTGTCGATAAACAAAAAAATTATGGTTCACTATTAACTTGGATCACTGAGTTTGTCGGCGAACGTACCCAGCAAGTGGTGGTGGGTGACGACTTATCTGCAGTGACTATAGTTGGCAGCGATGTACCCCAGTGGTCAGTCTTAGGAGCACTTTTATTTATCAGCTTTATAAACAATCTCACCACTACAAGTAATTCAGTAGACCTAAAAAAATTTGCGACAATGTCAAAGCCGCAAATGGTGTCATCGACATCTCGGACTCAACTGAGCTCAGAAATGCTGGTTGCGAGCTGTTTTGTTGGACAGGCTCCTGGCAGTTACCGATTTCCTCCTCCAAATGCTGTGTATTCCACATCGATCGCTCAAATCCCTGTAAAGACTACGCCCTATTGGTTGGCCAGACTTAAGACCACACTCATTAAGGACTTAGGGATCTGGCTAACATCTGACATAAAATCAGGAAAACATTGTAAACATGTCATAAAACAGGCCCGTCAGAGGGCTGCTTTCGTAAAAAAAGTCTTTACTTCTGGTGACACAAAGACCCTTGTTTTGGACCTTCAAGGTTTATGTTAGGCCATTGTTGGAGTATGCATGCCCTGTCTGGTCCCTCACCTATTGGGTGACATTGAGGCGTGGAATCAGTACAGCGTTGTTTCACAAAAAATCTTCATGGTCTCCGAAATGAAACTAACATGGAGCGACTTCGTCTCTTAAATCTGGAGTCCCTTGAATTACGACGGTTACATGCCAACCTTTCTCTTTATTGCACGGCCTCGTGGATTACGACTATTCCCTTTTTCTTTGAGATACAATCAGGGAAAATAACTGGCAGCCACTCTTTGAAACTTGCCAAAAATTCCGCAAATAAAAACTATCGCAAGTTTTTCTTTGCAGACCGGGTGATAAATCCCTGGAACACCCTCTCAGATCAGGTGGTGTGTGCTCAAAACCTTGAAATCTTTAAGCGTTCGCTGCGGAACTGTAACCTTTCAAAATTTTGCAAAGCTTTTAGTGGGTGTATTATTAAGTTTTGTTTCTGCCCCCAACTAACATGTTGCGCAGTTGTCCCTTCCTCTTCCCCCCCCCAATACAGGTCCTTTCGGTACTATTCCACGTACAAACTCTTTTTTTTAATATTGGTTGGTTGTTAGTGGCCTACGTGGTCCTTTCCACGCCAGTTGTAAGTATGCAACAAACTTATAATTATTATTATAAATCGAACCCCAAACCATTATTTAGTGATACAGTCGAAGGTTTGGTTCTCGAGCCCCTAATGTTTTTGTTGTATTTTAATGATTTTTGGAGATAGTGTTGAAAGCACAATAAATAAATTTGCAGACGATCCAAAAATTTAAACAGAACAACTTACCTCAATGTCCAGAATTTAACAAAATATAACATGGAAGCTACATACACAAACAAAAATTAATTATACTGCATCTCCGGCCAAAAAAAACCCAACCACTACTTTTCGGACAACCATATTTTAATTGAAGTGACCAAAACATCCGACTTGGATGTGTTGATTAACGAAAACTTAAATACGACTTCCCACATAAATAGTATTATTAAACAAATACGAAATCGTTTGATGTTGTTTAAGGTAAGGTTTAACTGACCAAAGTAAAACCAGCAAAGGAATACAAATAATCTTTCTTGTAATGTTTCAGATACCACATTGCTGCATTAGTGTTCAGCCCGTGTTAAACCTTACTGCTGTCTGTAAGATATTTTCCTATGGTTGTAAATGAAGGAACATGGGTTCTGCCCCAAGCATAGTAAGGACACTTGACACTTAAATTGCAAGCAAGGTTGTGGACACTGGTTTATTGCTGCTGTCTGAACCATTGCAGCAACCAACAAGACTTAGATGTTGGTGTGATGTTGTCCGAGCCCATGGTCCGTGCCGGCTCCCTGTGGACAAACACTGCAAGTATTAGAAAAGGGGAACCAACAATTATTTAATATGTTAGTATGTCAGGTTTCAATGCAATGCAGATTAAATTAGTGCCAAACTTTCAAATACTTGGACCCCTAAACATGGAAATGATAGTATAAAATGGCTTTCTTTCGTAGTGCGTAGATTGAGTAATACGTTTCTTTTATTGGTTACATTTAAAACCATGCCTAGCTTGGAGTTACCGAGAATCGGATACACACACAGCCAGGCACACCTCATGTAATGGTATTATATTTTCATAAATTAATATTCATGTAAATTATGATATGAATATAGATAACTGCATATTTTATGCAAGACATTCATAATTAATATTCAGTAATCAAACCAGTGCATAAATGGCATAATATTTTATTGAAATATGAAACAGAAGCTGAGGGTTAAAATTGGGGATAAAGCCTAAACTCACACTACGTGACGCCAGTCAACAGGATGCAATTAAGGATTGAAGTCAACACAAATAATAGGGTACATCTCCGTCAATAGCTAACCTCTTTAGCTAATTATAGGGCTAGCTAGTTGAGTGATATATCGGGTCAAACTATCTCTGCAAGTAGGGCCTGTACTTGACAGGATGATCCATCATACTGCAATTACTTTAAGTAGGGACAATTATAGGCAACAGGGAGAGTGCCGACACGAGGGTGGATAATTGAACCATTAACGGACAAAAGGGAAGCCACCATTATATAAGGAGCTTAACTCTCTCTTTCTCTCAGGCAGTCAGTAGCTTAGTGAGTGTCTAGGGCCGCTCATCCTTCTATTGTGAGTTACGTGGCTTCCCCCCTTCTTGGCTTGCGTGGGTACGCAAGTGAGTTGGCCGTGCCGGGTTTCAACGGACGTAGCAAGCGACAGAGATCCGTCTCAGTTAAGTGCATTATATTATTGTTGTGTATTAATACTTATCAGATGGCTATTCAACATTATTGGTAATCATACTCAAGTGTTGTTAACTAACGCATTATAACTATTATTAGGATAATAATGGAATGGTATTATTGGATAACTAAACCGGGTTGTTAAGGTGTCGACTTCATACTTAAGGCCGTTCGTGTATAAGCAATCTATGGTAAAGGCCGTATCTAAATTAAATTGAGAGGCCAGTTCAGAACAGATTGCTGTATGCTATTTAGCTGAATTAAAGTAAATCTTAATCTATTTGGTGTCTTGACTCTTTATTTTACTAGTGTTGATATTTGTGTATTACATATACCATCCTGACAGATTATGGGCTTTTAGACAGAATAAATCCCATAACAATGGTTTCAGAAGTGGACCACGTTTAGCTTTAAGCTAACCACTTGATTAGTTCGAAAATTAAGTGGATAAATTAAATTTAAATCGAACGGAATGATGATGATAAAAATCTGGATTTTAAAATAGATGAAATAGTATGATTTTCCAGTGGTCGTTTTAGCAAATCTAATTGATTTTTTTTTAGATTGAAGTTGACACCGTGATAGTGAAAAATAATTTTTTTTTATGCGCTGTTGATAGTTTTAAATAGCAAAAATGTGCCTATGATTAACAATTGATATTGACATACTTGTACTGGATTTTAGTTACTTGAGTTAAGGTTGGATAATTTGAATATACTGAAGTATTTACCTTTTTGAATTTTGAGTATGGTTTCCGAAGAAAATTGCATTGGATTTAGTTGATTATTGCTCGAAATAGGATCTTGTTTGGTTAAGGCCAGTGTTACATGTTGTATTGTTGGTGGATTATTGAATTATGCTATTGGTAAATATTGTTTAATAGCGGTAGATATCTATTGGCATAGATAGAACTAACTATAGTAGGAGCTTGTCTTAAGATAATTAACAGAGAAATTTAAATTGGCTAGTTGAATGGTTGTGGTTAAATAACAAAGTGGGCATTTACACAAATAAGACTTTCTGATCTTATTTGTTTTTACTCAGTTGGGGAGATAAATTTTTCGTAAACTTAACATTAGTAAGGGACGCTGATTTTAAGTAAGTTGGCGAAATACTTTCAGTTTGGATTTTTGTGTGGTTATTTTTTGTTGGCTTAGTAAATATTTATCATGCCAAGAGGTAGAGGCCGTATTGCTAGAGGAACGGTTACCCGTTCATCTAGAGGCAGAGCTATTAAATGTCCTTTAAATAGGGATGATTTTGTAGACTTGAGCCAAATTACAACCAGCACACCTAAACGTAGTACACGTGGTGCTGTTATCGAGTCGGATTCAGATGATCCTGATGTAGATCAGGACCAAAATAATAATCCTCCTCCAAACCTGAACCGGGAACGTTCGCGTTCATCGAAACGTACCGAAACAGGCGATAATGAAGATAGAAGTAGGAAGATAAATAGGACTAGGACTCTTGATCAAATTACTAGAGCATACTTAAGAGGTAGATTGGCTAACAATTCAAAATCACCATTTGAATACCGGGACACGGAGGATAATGAGAGGCAAATTAGGGATTTAGTAAATGATGCTATGGTTCAGCAATCAAATAGAGGTATGAATGAAGAGGTTGTGGAACAAATTTTGTCACGCACCTTATCGGCTTGTTTTCAAGCTAATAATGAAACTCAAGGAAGGTTGCTACAAAGGGCAAATGAAAGCCAGGTTGATTTAGTACGGGAAGTAAGCGATACTTTGCGGACACAAAATCTGGGGGAAAGGTTAAAACAATCAAGAATGTGGGAGGAAATACGGCAGGCTAAGAAAGCTATTTTGTCATTTGCGGGGGATGTTAAATTAGACATTTTCACATTTTCCTTGATGATAGAAAATTTACGTACTCTGGACCCAACACGAGCTGATTCCGAATTAATCTCAGTTGCATATAGTAAATGCACGGGTAATGTCGCTAAATTTTTGGCTACAAATCCACAGATTGCTGGTGCAAAAAGTTGGGAAAGTTTTAAGTAAATATTGGTTGACCGTTTCGGAAGTGCAGGTCGAAGCATAACTAAAAGCGTGTCTTATACAACTGGCATGAATGAGGGAGAATCATTAGAGGAATTTTCGGAAAGATTGGAAGCTATGGCAGCAGCAATCTGGAGGATTAAGCCTGGGGATAGTGAGGCGGAGAGGGTACGTAAGCTGGAATGCAAAGATGAAGGTTTACCGGATGCTTTCCATCACGCTATGCCTAAAGATATCGAGGGACACATAACGTCTGCTAACGCTAAAACTTTCCGAGACATGTATAATGAGGCTGTTAAAAAGCGTTCAGTTATGGAAGGTTTTGTGGAAGGTAAAAAGACGATTTCCCCCACCACTCCGGCTACTGTTTTAGGACATAAACATGTTCCAGAAATTGGCATAAATAATTTGGCTTTAGGAACAATGGCTGACAAAATTGAACGTTTGGAAAGAAATGTAAACAAAATAAGTACTGTGAAAAGTAATGAAGTTAAAGTTAGTGCAGTTCGCACAAATGGACCTGAAAATAAATTGTGCTATCGCTGTTTAGGGCGTGGCCATATAAAAAGATACTGCAGAACAAAGCCAGAAAATGTGCAAATAGTCCGACAAAGGAATGACCCAAAGAATATTTCAGGTTCAAATAGTAACAACCAAAATTCCAACAACAGAGGCGGACGTGGAGGTTATCGTGGTAGAGGTAATTACAGAGGTGGTTGCGGAAATTCAAATTATAGGTACCCTCAACACTTGAATGGTGGTAATTATAATAATGGTGGTGGTCAAAATCAAAACCAAAACGATAACCGCCAGCAAAATTATGGTCAATAACAGGGCCGTAATCAGGGTAGACATCAAGGGGGCCAAAACACGGTAACTCAGTGTGCTGTTGAGGCTAATCAGGGAGGTAACGGTGCGCTATCTAGTGAACCGTCAAAAAACGAGATAATAGCCTAGACAAAAACTGGTGTCTTGAGCTACAAGGTGCAGTGCAGGTAAAAAAGGTGAAGTTCAGGTAAATGCAGTGCACACCGAAAATCCTGTTGGTCCTTGTGAGGAAGATAAAAATTGTCGGTCAATAAATTTTGTTAACATTCAATTGTTCGGAAGCGAACAAGCAAACAAATTATTCAATAAATTGTATTCTGATGTGGACTGGCAACAACAAAGACTGTCATTGACAGACAAAACATTGGCACTACCACGATTGGCTTCATATTATGGTAAAGTGCCAACAAAATATGTTTCTTGTTCTGTAGAAAATAACCTTGAGTTGACAGATGACTTTAATGAAATGTTGAAAACAGTTAACGAAACGTACAAACTTAAATGTGATTCCGTAATAGTAACCTTATTTGAAGACGGCGTAGACTCGTCGACATTTCATTCCGAATTAAATAAGATTGACACAAGTAAACCAGTGGTTTTAGCAGTCTTAGGCCAAAAACGTAAAATTCAGTTTCGACACATTGACGACTCATTTTATAAGAACGAAGTCGAAATGTCATCTGGCTCCTCGATCGGAATTTCTGACAAAACCCAAAAAGAATGGAAGTTCAGAATTCCGTTATTAGAAGGGAACAATGAACCTATGATTTGCCTTACATTTTGGGATAGTACGTGTGATAATGCGCCAAAAAGTACGCCTAGTGTAAACAAATCTGTTTTGAAAAACGATAGGCTACAAGTGAGCATTTCAGCTGAATTGAGCGAGCGCTGGTACAGCCGCCGCCATCTAGCGGCCGAAATACACACTAGAAGTGAAAGTGATGGCCTACTTGATTCTGGTCAAGTGCGAGGGCCATTATCGGAAGAGAAAAACGACGTTCCGGTGCACAGTATTCAGAACGTGGCTTTTTCTCGTCCGCATTTTGTATTTAATATTGGTAATAAGCCTAGGATAACTTTATTGGACACTGGGTCATAAATTTCTTTAATCTGCGATTCAGCAGCGCAGGAATTGCTATGTGATACGGATGTAGATTGCGAATTACAAGAAATGGAATCGCCATTAAATTTAGTAGGGGTTGGTCAAAAGAAAATAAGAACAGGTCAAAAGATCATAGTTACAGTTTCAGAATATGGATTTTCACGAAAACAAGAATTCATAATAGTGCCTAATGGTTCTTTTGGCGAAATTCCAGTATTATTAGGTTTTGATTTCATGTCTAGTAAATTAGATTTGGTTTCATTACACTGTACACAAAACATTTTGAAAATTAGCATTTTAGAGTTTCAATTATCAGCCACAGCAGAATTAGCTTGGTTACATTACATTCAAAATAGGGAAATTGTGAATCGTGAAAAGTATAAACCTACTGGCATTCATGTAGCAACTCTTTACGTTGAATCAGACGAGGACAGTGAAGAAAACCCGAAATCAACTTGAAATTGCACACCGAAGGAGGAATATATAGATGTAGAGGTGACGCTCCTACGGGACGAAGTAATTCCAACTAATATAGAGACACGTGTAACAGCTTTGTTAAATACTCCGTTTCCGGAGATACAAAGCGGCATTTTTGTGCCAAAATCTAATGATGATTTGCTTTGCATGGCTCATGTATTAGTTAATACGTCACCTACCGGTATTCTTCCGGTGATGTGTATAAACTTGTGGTGTGGACATTGAACTAAAACAGGGTACTGTTCTGGGGCACTATACGACAGCGATCGTGGAGTACGAGGACGAAAAGACAGAGGTGGTCACGTTGGAGGCAGCGCTGGTCGATTCAAGGCTGAGTGAGGTTGCTGAAGAGCAAGACAAACAGGGAGAAAACTCAGCGAAGGGTCCTGCTAGGGTACTAGCAGAGCCCTCCGTGCCTAAAACAAGGGAGGAACTTGATGAAGAATGGAATCAGATTAAACATAAATTTGCTTTCCCGGATTTAGACGATAAACAAAGAGAGGAATTTTTAGAAATGTTGAAAACACATCAAAATTCATTTTCTAAAAACGATTTTGATTTAGGCTGTTACGAACAGTATGAAATTCCGATTCGAACTGGGAATGCACAGCCAGTTCGCTCCAAGCTTTATCGAGTTCCTTTTCATCAAAGGGAATTACTGGATAGTTATGTAGAGGAGATGGAAAAAGCCGGGATTGTAAAAGAGGGGAAAAGTAGCTGGATGTCGCCTTGTCTCTTGGTAAGGAGGAAGCCTACCGGCTATCGCGTCGTAGTGGATTTAAGAGGGTTGAACTCGGTGGTTGAGAGCATAAGTGTTCCAATACCAACTGTGACAGAGAGCATGGCACATCTCAGCGGCTCCAAATACTTCAGTAAACTGGATTTTAAGTTTGGATTTTATCAGCTTAAGTTTGCTGAGGCTGACAAGCATAAAGTAAGTTTTAATTCTTCCAGGAAAAGCTGGATCTTCCAGCGGTTGAATTTGAAAAAAATTGCTGAAATTTCATGTATATAAAAACTTCGTCGTGGTGGGACACTAAATAAGCAAAATATTGTGATCCCCCCACCTCCCTTTCCCCATCTTTTTCCCCAAATAAACGAGAAAAAAAAGGCGATTTGGGTAAGGACGAGTTCTTAGTGCATAAAAGTAATTGGGAGTGTAACGAGAGCAGTAAAATAGTAAATTTTGCTCTATATTGCAAATAAGACATTTAGGGTCGGGAGGAAAACGAAAATTTTTTTAGGAATAAAATTCTCTATTCTGGGAACAAATTACGAATGGTCCAAGAAGCGAGAACGATACACGGTGATCTAGATTCAAAATCTTACTCGTACGCCAAGTTAAGCAAACAAATTATTTGTAAAATTTTACCCCCCCCCCCGCCCCCCCTCAAAATTGGGAGGACGGGTAGTAAATGGAGTGGATTGGCCAGATAATTTAGGAGTCATAATGTTGATTTTGGTTAAGGTGAAAATTGACGAAATTAGGGTATAACATTTTTTTTTAAACATAATTGATAATGAAGTAACACTAAGATTTGGGATAGATTCGAATTTTTTTTGGGAGGAGATTATCAAGAGAGCAACATTCAAGATCCACGATCAGAATAAGAAATTCGGATTCTGGATGGTGAATGACTTAGGGATAAAGGAAAATTGACCTTGTATTTAAAAAAAAAAGAAATGACATAACTTAATAAACATGTTACAAGTACTAGGGTTTAATAAAAACACTCAAATTCCATGATCAGAATAGATAATTCGGACCATGGATTGTGAGCAGGTTAAACTAACGGATGATAGACCGGTTGGAAGATCTTGTATTTTTATATATTTTTTCCCCCTTAATTATCACTATAAAGCGATAGGTGAAATTCAAAAAGGGTTGTGATTTCAGAATTCCTGTAAATAAATTGGGGGGGGGGGGAACATAAATAAATAACCATGGAATTTGTCGGAAATACGGGGAAATAGGGAGGAAAAACAATTGGAATAGTACAATACTGATACAATTCATATGATTTAGAAAATAAGGCAAATAAAAAGAAAATAGGCTAAACTAGAATTGCATTCCAATAGGGTTCTCCTCCCCCACTCCCCAATCCTCAAATTTTATCCTCTTCCCCCTAACCCAGTTCGGAGGAGAGGGAAGAGGAAATGTAATTTTTTTTAAAAATGCAGGAAAATGTGCACATTTTTTTTGAAAGGAGACGTGAACAGTGGTAGGTTAAAAATGCAACATTCAGTAAAATTACAGAAATCAAAAGGAAATTTGGGCCTATATCGGTTGAGTAAAAGTAAAACATTAAATTACGTTATAAGTGACCTTGTCACGATACAAATGGATTACATTTTTTTTAAAGACTTACTGTCGGATTCAAAAGATGAATTATGGCTAAATGAATAAATTAAGGAAACATTTCATGAATTTAGGCTCTAAGCAGAATATTGCATTTGAAACAAACAAATTCTTGGATTCAAAATAATTTAACTTACCCCTGTTTGACGTAAGGCAGAATGGGCAGTCATGGAAGCAGGGTAGGGATGAAAGATGTCGTTGGACATCATCCATTTCGGAAGACGTGGAGGCTGAACTGGTAGATGCTCCTTCATTGATGCGGAAAGTACCACCCGAAGTCGGGGCTTGGGTCGACGGGAGTCTGTAGATAGGGTCCATGGGCCCGGCGGAGCGTCGCATCCGGGGAGGGATCGGTAGCAGCTCAGGCAACGGTGGCAAGGGTGAGGAACAAGCGGAGAGCAGCGATGATGATGAGAAGAGGACTTCCGTAGGGCTTAAAGTTGAAATATTTTCAGCAGCATGGGCCAAAGCATCATAGTCCTCCATTTGTCCAGCCCGAATTTGATAGGCTTCGAATTCTTCTGAGGGCTGCGCCAAAGGAAGGAAAAACGGGTAGTGCATAAGGTTGCACTCATAAAAATGATTTTGGTAACGGGTAAAAAGGGTGACGGTTCCTTCCAAAGGTGGAGCATTGAGGGACGGAGCATTTGGACTTCTTAACGACAATATTAAGATTTGGAAGAAGCTTTGATAAACATAAGATGTCCGGTCTTCTCCGGGGTACAGGGTTGGGAAGCCGGCCAAGTTCTGGGCTCGGTGAGGGCAGGACGGAAAGCCGAGAGGGAAGACCAAACAATTTTGGTAATGGAGGATTACCAGCGCAAACACAAACGAATGCCGGGATAGTACGCCGTGGAAGATCCTTAATTCTTCGGCAGCACGATCATGACTGTTCCGACGGTCCCGGGATTGGCGACAATATGGTTTTGGCAAAATTTTGCGAGGGGGACGTTTCTTCTCGCCGGGCATTTTTTTTTTTGGGAAGTTGAGAGCAGGGAAAGACACGGTCGGAAAATAAGATTTCTCGAACGGGAATGACTTTTAAAGTACAGTCGAAAATTTGAAGTTCGATGGTTGACCTACTAGGCTAACCAATCAAAACTCAAAATCAAAACTGAGCAGTGACGTCAACTATTGGGGGCCATACTGTCTAATTCCGATTCCAACACAACCCCCCACTTGTTGACAAAATTTGCTATCTATTATCCAACTTGACCTCAAGTTTTGAGGCCAAGATGGACGGTGTCGCTATTGAAACCATCTGTTAAGAGGCGGCAACCCTTTTAACTCAGAGATGCGCTAGGGTTGAGTAGCTCTCACCCCATGGAAGGAGGGAGGGGTAGCTGCTCATGGAGGGTGCATCAGCCCAAAAAGTGGGTCAGCGTAGGATAGGGTTGGCCAGTGAACATCCTTATATGCTAAAATATCTAAAACTAAAATGGTGGAAAGAAAAACACAAATACTGTACGTGGAAAATTAAAATTTTATTTAGGTACATACAACCCAGAGTGTGTATAGAAGTATTACGTCATGATTAATAAAATTGAATTTTTTTCCCTCCCACAGGAAGAGACAAAATTGTTATGACGAAAAGAATTAATGGTTTTCTCTTCCCTTTCTTTCTGATTTGTAAATGTTCCAGAAAACGTGAGGTGAAACGTTGGACTTGAGATGAAAAGAGAGATGGTGAAAGTGGTTGACACAGAAAGATACTGATGTGGGAAACCGAAAATTCAGGATTGTGGATGTGGAAAGACAGATGGATGATAAAATGGAAAGGAGAGGCAGCCATGAATGAAAAGATGAGTACTTTTGTCAAAAGGGGTTAGATAAAGGATGAAACTTTCTTTTCTGGGGACACACATTGAACACCCCTTCCCCCCCTCTTTGAGGGTAACATGCACACACGCGTGGCTGTTATATTAAAACGAGAACTTTTTTTTTCTTTCTCCTTCTCTTAAATTTTTTTACATCCAAATAGATGTTTCGTCTCATTGAGGGATTCATTGACTTTTGTTGGATTAAACTGGCTATTTGGGAATAACGTTAAAGAGGGATGTTAGGGGAAAAACACAAAGACATTGTTCAATCAGTGCTTAAATACCGTAGGACATCGAAGCAAGAGAAGAAAAGAAGAGGATCCTGTAAGCCACATTCGGACTGGCATTTGCACATATTGTCATCTTAAATGATGCTCGGGCTCATTAAGGAATTAAACTGAAAAACTAAAAGTCCAAAGAAAAACTTGGCTTAGGATACACGGTGAGGTGGTTCTTAAAGTGGCGCTTAAGTTCAACATACACAAGAATTTCAGTTACATTTTCAAAATCGGGTACCCGTAGTGATGATCATTTGGTGTTGGTAAACCTGAGTGTGATTGTTTCGACAATGGTTCCTCTGACGGAATGGTTCCTCTGATGGAATGATTCCTTTGATGGAATAAGGTGATTCCGGAAATTAAAAATGGCAAGCTAGCCAGTAACTGAATTTTCTTTTCCCTGGGAGTGTTAGACACTAAATGATGCGCTTAATACAAATTTCAATTTCACAACCACACATAAATATTTAAAATAGCCTACGGCTAAAAAGAAATTGGTACGACATTGTCCTTCTTTCTCTCTTACTCTAATTAATAAAATACACATGTCCTTAGAGTAGGAGGGTGGAAGAAGATAGTTGTTCGATTTCTAAGAATAATTAGAGATCGAATGATCTGATAGCGATTATACGAGAACATAGGATCCGCCCCTTTTTAATACTCCAAAGAATATTGGGTATTGAGAGGGATCACAATAAGATTTGTGGAATTTTTTATTAGGCACGCTGTCTGAAGTTCATGATGGTTGGATAGCAGACGAATCGTTGACGATTAAGGCGGCATAGGGCTCCTCGGGTTGGATTTCTATTAGGTTAATGTACTAACACATTGAAAACTGTTATTTATGAAATGTATCATCCTGATTTTTCGTAATGTGCCTGAAACAAACAGATAAGCTATCAGTACGTGCTGTTAGCGACAAAAAGTGCCAAACATTTCAGTTCTGGCAACAAGCTGCATATTGCACATAGAAGCTGTACACACATTGTAGTTTCCAAATCCACCGGGAGACACTCCCGGAAGTGACGAAGTAAGCCGTGATGACGTCATCAAAATGGCCACCATGCGATGTTCTAAATCTCTACCATCTCCGGAACTATTCGATCAATCCTAACGTGCGACCTATTGTTGGAAAGATAATTTAATTTACTAAAAGAAATGCCTGAACAATGTATGCTATAAATCTATTAGTTTTGGTTTAATCTGAAGAAAAACATAATATGACTGCTGTGTGATATGTTAATTCTCAATTATCTGCGGAACTAATCGATCAATCTTTTCGTGAAAACTATCGTTGGAAAAGTAATTTAATTTGCTAAAAGAACAATGTATGCCATAAATCTATTAGTTTTTGCGTAATTTGAAGGAAAACATATTATGACTTCCTCAAAATTGCCACCATGCGATACACTAAATCAAGTGTATCTCTGGAACTAATAAATCAATCTTATGGTGTAACTTATCGTTGGAAAGATAATTTAATTTGTTAAAACCATTGCCAGAGTATTGTTTGCCGTATATATAACAGCTTTTATTTAATATATAGAAAAACGTATTATAACGTCATAAAAATGACCACCATGCGATATACTAATCTGTGGTATCTCCAGAACGAATAAATCACTCTTCTCCTGCGACGTTTTGTTGGAAATATAATTTAATTTGCCAAAAGAATTGCAAGGACAAAGTATGCTGTAAGTCTCTTTTGTTTAATTTGAAGAAAAACAAAATCTACACGTAATTATTGCCATTTTCAGTTCTGCGTTTTGTTATCTATAATGTATTCACTTGTGCTGCACGCAATTGATAATACTAGCTGTACCCCCGGCGTAACATACGCCGGTCTAGCCGATTCCCACATACCTGAGACAAATACTGTAGTGGGCAGTATTTCGCCAACTGTCCCCAGCCTCCGAACTTCGAACTCCACTACGGTCTACCCCCCACATTCTCCCATTGTAAGGTCCGATTCCCCCCC
>JAHWFP010096919.1:0-11457 GCA_023313725.1 Lithobius niger
AGTAGCCAAGACTTGGTGGTGAGCATTCGTTCTCCTTGAGGGTGTGCTGTCTCTGAGCTGCCCCTCTTCTGCTCGAAACTGGTTCGAGATGTTGGCTGCAGGCCTGTGATTGTGGTGAGTCCTGCTGAAAGAGTTAGCGGCTTGGCCCTACCATAAGCTTCCTCCGTCGGTCTTTGGGCTATGGACGGGTACGCAAGGGTAGCATGTCAGGCTGTGTTTGATCTCGAGTAGGTAGACGATCCTAACTTGCTTGCTTTGCATGTCTCCGTCTTGGATCGGGATTGCTCGAGTGGTGGGCGAAGTGGTTGTTGCTTTTAGTTGTTCCCTGGGATGCGTTGACCCGTGGGCGAATGGGTCTGGTAATAATAATATATAATGATATATAATATATGAGGTCGTTACAAACGCAACCGGAATGGCAAGGACCTGGTGGTCACTAACTGCCATCCGATGTTAAAGCAAAAATTAAAAATTGTAAAGTTTAAAAGTTTAAAACGAAGACGGTTGACCGGCCGTAAAGGAAGGGTTGATGGTATAGGGTTGGGGTCACAAATGCCTTACCACCAAGGTTAGACCTACCAGGGACACAGTGGTCCCCGATGGCATCGCCAAATGTGAGGGACGAGTGAGGGGAAAAGCTGTACCATTGACAATGTTTAAAAAAAAATTTAAAAATAAATAAAATAAAATAAATGCATTGCAGTTTAAAGCCTGGCCTAAACCAATTGTCAATCATAATCAAGATAAAATAAAAATAAAAAAGTTCATTATAATAAAAAACCCGTGGTCACAAGGAGAGACATGATCATGAACAAGCTGGCATTATTGGGCATACACCAGTCCAACAATCACCACCCAACTAGAAGGCGACAACATAATTGGGTCTTTTAAAAAATTTGGCAAAGTTAAACTCGTCAAGATGTTGTCTGAAGCTGTTGATGGAAGCAGCCGCAATGATCCGTTCAGTTAAAGCATTCCAGACTGGGACCACCCTAACGGAAAAAAAGTACTTCTGGCAATTAATCTGGCTGAGGCGAGGAGTAATTTGTAACTATGACTCTTAGTCCTGCCCACATGGCTAAGGTCAAAGAATGGTAAATCTACATCCAGAAAACCGCGCAGAATTTTAAATGTCAAAATTAGGTCAGCCATAAGTCGACGCAGTTCAAGGGAGTCCAGCCCAAGACGCTTCAAACGCAGATAATAAGGCAGCTGTGTAAGGCCAGGCAGCCGCTTTGTAAAACGACGCTGCACCGATTCCAAATGGTCAATGTCTCGCAACAGGTAAGGGGACCAAACCTGTGAAGTATAATCTAAAAGAGGGCGAACATAAATTTTAAAAGCACGGACTATAGTTTCTACACAGCCAGAATTAAAAATCCGGTTTACAATTCCGAGACGACGATTAGCATTTGCCACTATGTGATTACAATGGGTGGTGAATTTTAAGGAGGAGTCAAACCAAACACCGAGATCCTTAACTGAACAAACACTCAGAAGAGTGGTCTGGTTCAAAACATATGAGTGGTTGCTGTTAGAATGTCCTATATGAAAGGATTTGCACTTATTATCCGAAATAGGCAGCTGCCGATCCGTAGACAAACGACAAAATTGACCTCAAGTTGCAATTGATATTTTGAGGTCGAGTTTACAATAGCATAGTGCAGCTTTAGGTCATCAGCAAATTTCTCCTGACTTGCATTGACTTGATTGCAACGCAAGTCATTTAAATACAAAATGAATAGATATGGCCCTAAAACCGACCCTTATGGAAACCCACTGACAATCTGTACCGGTTCCGTAAACGAGTTTCCAATTTTCACACGTTGGGTATGCCCAAGCAAAAAGGCCTCAAGCCAACTTGAAACCATCGAAACCATAAAATGTGAGCTTAAAGAGAAGTTTTCGGTGAACAACAGACTCAAAGGCTTTCTTAAAATCGAAAAGTACTACATCCGATGGCACACCAACGTCTAGCGTGTCGGTCCACCGATCCAACGCCCCCAGCAGTTGATGTGTAGTGGAGCGACCACTCACAAAGCCAAATTGGTCGTTCCCAATCAGCTTGTGAGTTTCAGAATAAACTGACATATGGTCCCGAATTACAGTTTCCATGATTTTGCTTGGTACTGCCGTCAAGGCAATAGGCCGATAGTTGTGTGGATCTGCAGCATCACCCTTCTTGAAAATTGGAATTACATTGGCGGTTGACCAAATTGTAGGCAAACGACCCAAAGAAAAAGACAATTTAAAAATATGGGCCATGGGGGTACAAATAAAGGATCTGATCTGTTTAAAAAGGTATGCTGAAAAACCATCAGGACCAACCGAGTGAGATGGTTTTAAAGCTGAAAGTGCATTCAAAACACTACATGGGGTAAACTCCACCATTGTACAGCGTTCCCGAGTTACCACCAGACTGCTTGGCATTGGTGGCTGAGAGTCGTTGTCCACAATTCCGTTATTAGAAAAAATAGTATTAAAGGTCGTTGCTTTACAAAGTGGGTCAGTGATAAAATTGCCATCATCTTTAAGTGGTGGGATAGATCTGGAAGTGTTCGTTCTTTCACGATACAGACGATATAGGGAACCAATGCTCCCGTCAGAAAGAGCAGATCGTGCTCTTGCTTAACGATTTTCGAGTAAAGCGTTGGAGTATTGCAACCTGCACTCATTGTAAGCAGAACGATTAAGAAGCGAGCGGTCCCGTTTATACCGCCGCCACAGTGATAACTTCTTCCTTCCAAGTTTAAAAATTTCAATTGGTAAGTTGAAAGATCTTAACTTTCGATTGCGTCTAGTAAAACAACACTGAACCATCTTATTTTTAAGACTAGAACAAAAATGATTCCAGGCGACCTCAACTGAAACGGATTCAGCCAGTGTGTTTGACCAATCCTCCTCCAAAAGCGCTGCCCTCAATGCCGGATAATTGATTGTGGCAGAGCCGTGATTCAGAACAGTGGAATTTGCTGAACCATTCAAGTGGAAATTTACGATGCAATGGTCGCTTAAACCAAGATGAGGGCCGATGTTAACGTCAAAAATGATCCGGTCATCATCTGTTAAAACAATATCCAATATGTTGTTGCCTCGAGTCAGTTCCTTAACGAGCTGTGTAAAACCATGTTCAGCAATATTATTTAAAAAAGTCTGGTGGTGATGACTGTTGGCTGTCGCCAGTGACCAATCTACAGTTGAGAGGTTAAAATTTCCAAGAACAATCGTTGTGCCACGATTGACCTCGGAGTTAATAAAATCAGACATAGAAGACAGCTGCAAATCACTGAAGCCATCAGGGATAGACCCAAGAATAAATTTGACCCTCGATGGCAGCAGCAAAAGGGATAAAGCCTCGGTGTTGTCGGCTACCCTAGTAAGCACAATGTCTATGCTGCTACGATGAACAACGCAAACACCACCAGCCCTTGAACCCCTGTCCCTCCTGATCACTTTATAAGGCTGGCCCCCGACAACCATTGAATCAGTTATAGCCGGCATTAGCCACGATTCAACAACGAATACCAAATCATAAGAGTTACGTGACAGCAAAAAATGGAACTCGTCAACATTAGCCACTAAACTACGAGCGTTAATCAAAACACAACTCAGATCATTTGTTATGTTGCTACCCAAGTTTTGGACAGCCTGGCCAGTTGGTGGAGCATTGCATTGGTTACTCCTATCTCCCTCGACACAATGCAGCCCAGAGAAACGACAAGAATCCGAAGTAAGATGGGATGTTAATGGTGTGCAGTTCCCAATTAAAGTTTTCCGAATGGGTAAGTAAAGAACAAATTTCCCTCTGCAGCACTGTCTTCCGTCTCTTCGTCAAGTGCATACCGTCCCGAGAGAGGATGGTGCAGTCAGCACACAGTTCATTGTCGATAGAAACGAAGTTGTAGTTTTGATTGACACAAAGCTGGCGCAAAAGCACGTTAGTATTTGCTACACATTTATCTTCCTCGACACGATGAATACCAAGACGAGGGAACAGCCCGATCACAGAAACAGTAGAGAGGGGTCTTGAAGATCGAATCAATTTCAAACATTTCGGTTAAATGGTTTACAATCTTGTTTGGGGGGGTCACTTGGAACATTGTTGGAGCCGGCACATACAATATAAGATGACTTGGGATCGGTGTTGTCGGTAATCACAGGTACTTTGTTCAATAACTGTTGCACCTTTGCTCCAGGCCACGTCCAAGTCTTGGAGAGAGGGTCTGGGCTGCCTCTAAGTGAACGTGCGTGAGAATCGCCAAAGATGATAGTAGGAGCAGACCATTTTGAAGCAGGTGTTAAATTTTCATGAGACGTCTGTTCCCCACACGGTGGCTGGGTGCTCAAAGTTGATCGTTCGTGATTCTTTTTATTGCATAACAGTGCCACATTGTAAAATTGATCATGGTGCAAGTCCGAACTGTGTGAAGCTGAAGCATTCTGGACAGCACCAGATTAAATTGGAGGAAGTCTACGGCGATGTTTTCTGCGGATAGTCACGTTTCGTGAAAGATTATCGTTAGTTAGGGATAAAAGGTTCGGACCAACTGCATCAGTAGACACGCGTTGCACACCAGATTGTTTTGATCCCAAAACACCAGAACACCCGACATCTGCAGAAACTGAATCGAAGTCGATGTGGGCAGATACAACGTATGGTTTTCCACACGTCAGCTGATGAAGTACAGTTTTAACAATCAGTTTGTCCGATGATGGGTCGTTTACTTCTGCAGAAGTGATTCTACCACATGGAGAATTTAGGTTTGTTAATAATTCTTCCATTTGTAAAAGGTATGTATTGAGAAGTTTGGAAGTATTAACAGTGTGCTGTAGAACAAGATTTTCTAGCTTGGTTTCCAGGTTAATCATCGCCAGTCTCACCACATCACTGAATTCTCCAAAAAAGAAGAAATATTGGTACAAAAGCCATCAATCTCATCGGTGAAGTTTGTGTGTTTAGACGTGACAACCCTGCTCAATAAAGGCTTCAGTTTTTTAGTGACAAGTTCTGATAGAGCACCACTACCTGTGTCCCGTTCAACGTTTGCGATACAAGGTAGTGCCTCGTTTACTGCACTTTTAAGTTTATCCAACTTGGAATTAACTTCAGCATTTTCGATGTCAGATTCGAGATGATTCAAAACTACAGATCGATGCAGTTGGTCATAGAGTAGATCACTCTTTTGAAATTCGTGCAAGCCAACAGCATCTCGGTAACCTGACAAGACGGAATCAGAGTATTGATCTTCCAAAATGTCAGTGATGTCACCACTTAGAGCCCTTGATCCATCCATGGTTTCGCCAATAGAGTTAGCCCCTGTAGCTTTGGATCCCTTCTTTTTACCATTTTTACATCCTTTTCTTTTTGTAGGAGGATCTGGTCGAGATGTGTGTTTGCCACTCTTGTTGCTGCCCCGTGTTCTTAAATTGATAGTAAAGTATGGGGTGCTCATGCGGGTTGCCATCATGAGCCAGATGTTTTTTTTGGACGACCTTCTCGCAATCAGAATATTCAAATGGTTTTTTCCACTGTGTACCAGAACATGCGATGTTAAAATAATTACACTTCTAAATAAAATTCCCTCCACACTCAATGCGTTAAAATGGATGTGCTGGCAGAAAGCGCTTGAACCTTAGCGGCTTGGCCCTACCGTAAGCTTCCTCCGTCGGTCTTTGGGCTATGGACAGGTACGCAAGGGTAGCATGTTGAGTCGTGTTCATGCTGGAGTATGCAGACGATCCTAACTTGCTTGTTCCACGTGCGTTCGTGCCCCGGATTGAGCTTATTAAGTGACAGCTGGGCGTTTCTGAGTCCGGGATGTGTTGGCCGTGGGCGAAAGAGTCTGGTGATGTCCTGATGAAAGAGTTTGAACTTTGAATTAGCCCTACCATAATCTTACTCCGTCGGTCTTCGGGCTGCGGGCGGGCAGGTGAGGGTAGCATGCTGAGCCGTGTTCTGAGCTTGAGTAGGAAGATGATCCTGACTCGTTGCCTCGTGCCTCTGTGTCTTGGATTATAGGAGTGCCTTAGCCGCTCTGTGTCTCTAGGGAACATTGATGTCGAGTGCGAGAATCGGGTGTGAAAGACTGCGAGCCCGGGGCCTGCCATTTATGTTACTCCGTCAGGTCTTTGATCGTCCCGTGATTCTTCGGAATCTATCGGGCGCACTGGCTATGTGGCAGGTAGGTTTCAGGTAGTATGCCGGGCTTGTAGTATGTGAGTGAAAGCCAGCCCGGGGCCTGCCAATCATGTTACTCCGTCAGGTCTTTGATCATCCCGTGATTCTTCGGAATCTCTTGGGCGCGCTGGCTATACGGCGGGTAGGTTACAGGCAGTATACTGGGCTTGGACTGTTTGAGTGAAAGAGCAAACCCGGGGCCTACCAATTATGTTACTCCGTCAGGTCTTTGATCGTCCCGTGATTCTTCGGAATCTCTCGGGCGCACTGGCTATACGGCGGGTAGGTTACAGGCAGTATACCGGGTTTGTTGCGAGAAAGAAATTATCGATTCCCTTCGGTGTCTCTGTGACTTGGATGTGGAGTTGTTATTTGCTGGTGTTGGTCTTGTACCGTGCATCGGTGACACTATCGGCCAAGTGGCAATGTCGTGCGAGTCGTAAGGACTAAACCTGGACGGCGCATCACCATCCCGCCCGGGAGAGATGAGAGCACGGCATAACTCGGCATTGGTTGGCTTGTTGATGAGGACGGTGTGTGGGTTATTTGGTCAAAGCTGGTTGCAGCCATTGGACTAGTAGCGATACTTTGGTGATGAATTGGTGGGTCCTCGTCTTCGGGCTTGGATCTGCCATCCTGATCTGGAGTGGAGCCATTGGACCGGTGGCAAAAGACTTGGCTGATGAGCACTGTGGTCCCGACGTTCTAGGCTGGTCGAGCTGTTTGGACTGGTGGCGACGCTTTGGTGGCGAGCGATGGATCCCCCTTGCCTTCGTGCCGGCAGATCCCCGTTCTAAACCGGAGTCGACCCTTCGGACCGAGTTGCAAGACTGGTGCAAACGTAAGCTGTCCTATCGACGATCACCCAGTATTGTGAGAATGGATCCGTTGCCTTTAGGTTCGACGTTTCATTCTAAGTTTGTTGAGCTGTTTGGACTAGTGGGTTTGGTGGAGATCGGCACGCCTTTCGAAACCGGCTGTTGGACCGAGCAAGCAAGATAAGCGGTGAGCAATGTCGTCCTTTGGGTGCACTGTTCTGAACTGGACGAGTTGTTTGGACTAGTGGCTTTGGTTGTGGGTCCTGCTTGCAGACCCCACTCATCGTAAGTCAACCTGGACCGAATTGCGAGACTGGTGATGAGCTGTGTAAGTCCTCGATGTTGGGCTCGATGTTCTAAACTAGGTTGGAGCTATTTGGACTAGTGCTTTGCTTGGTGAAGATTGGGACGCCCTTCTAAACTGGGTTGAGCCGTTGGACCGAGTAGCAAAGACTTGGTGGTGAGCACTCGTTCCCTTGATGGTGTGCTGTCTCTGAGTTGGTCGGAGCAATTGGACTAGTGGTGACGCTTTGGTGGTGAGCGACGGATCCCCCTTGCCTTCGTGCTGGCAGATCCCCGTTCTAAACTGGGTTGAGCCGTTGGACCAGCAGCAAAGACTTGGCGACGAGCAGCCTGGCCTCATCTTCGGGCTTGGACGGTTCTAAGCTGTTTGAGCCGTTTGGACTGGTGGCAACGCTTTGGCAGTAAGCTGTGGGTTCGTCCTGTAGCACATCTCTAAAGTGCTGCCGGACCTAGTGGCAATAGTGGCGGTGAGCCCTTTAAGCTTTGAGAGGTCTCTTGGAACTGGTCAGAGCAGTTGGACTAGTGGCTTTGTTTTGGTGACGAGTGGTACTCCATTCTGAACTGTAGCTGAGCTATTGGACCTGCAGCAAAGACTGGTTGGAACTTGTTGAAAGGCAGTCGTTTCGAGTGTTGCCAGTGCTACACTAAAGTGGGTGTTTGTACTGAGGGGATGGACTTCGTCTCGACCATCCCTGAATAAAAGAGACCCGCATACTAGCCAAGCTCCGCAATGGTGGAGTTTGGCTTTTTTTTAAACCCTTATGGTGACGGTTAACATCGCAATATCAAGAGAATTTGGCTAAGTCCCAGCAATGAGGCAGGGTTTAGCTTTTATTTACCCTTAGAATGGTGACAGTTAACATCACAATACCCAGAGAATTTGGCTAAGTCCAAGTCTTGCTAAACCCTGCAATGAGGCAGGGTTTGGCTTTTTTTCTGACCTTTTTTTCATTACCCCATATGGTGACGGTTAACATCGCAATACCCATAGAATTTGGCTAAGTCTCACCCAAAGAAAACCCCACACCCCACCGTCACCTTAGACCTGGCATTAGTCGCGGTTTCAGACTCGGATTGAGTACCTGAAGCCACGACGAATACAGGGTCCAGCGACAGTGAGGTTTGGGGCTTTTAGTCTTTTCCTGAAAAGTCAAAGTCACAGTTAGTCAAAGGGAAAACATAATTCTGAACAAAGGTTACAAGGTTTATTCGGCGTTGGATGTACAAAGCTATACAAGTTCAAAGAAAATTCAGCCTAAAAATTGAGATCCAGGCGATCTTGATGCAGCTGCTAACAAGTTCGTCCACCGTGCCTTCTTCTCGAGCTTTCGTCCGTGGACACGTTCGTGCGACAAGTGGCGCACCACCAGATGGTCTCGTGCCGTTCCTGTCTGTACTTCCTGCACACCTGGCATCTGCGGCTCCTCGTACTCTTTTCGTGGCAATGACTGGTACCCAAGACGGCTGGAAGTCTTATAGGGCGTGTCTTGCGTACTCGATTGATGAGTTGGTTGGCCAGCGATCTTCGGTAAGTCAGCTGGGAGCATTTGCTAGCCCTATCGAGGCCGCAGACCATGACCATGTTGAGCCTGGCATTGACGAGAATCTGGTTGGGCTTTTGGAAGAAAAGGTAGCGGTGCCATCTAATGGACCTCCTGCCGACGTAGAACGAGGAGATGAGGTGATTGGCCATGTCCACGCCATTCATGCACTCCGTGTAAGTCGTTTCTGCCGGTGGGCAAGTGACTAGGTGTTTCTGGCCCCCAATGAGTCTTCCGACGGTACATTTTCTGGCTAAGGGATCCACGTGGGTGCTGAGTAGAGGGACGGCCTTGGTGTCACACCAGATGCTCAGCAGTAACCGGCCTTTCTGACGCAGGATACTGTCGCCACGTTCGTGCTCCTTCTTGAATTTGCGCAACTCCTCCGTGAACTCGGCATCCGCATCCGAAGGTTCCTAGCTTGGCGAAGAGGACCTGAAACAGCAGTGCAGACGATGGTGTAACCCTGGTTGAGGTAGTGGCGCGCGGTGTAGATCGTTGTGCGAGCCATCTTGTTGTTCTCGAGTTCCTTGGCGGGGGTCTTACGTCGTTGAGAATGTAACAGTCGAACGGGTTGCAGAAAGTGAAGTGTTCAAAGCCGACCTTGATGGGCTTCTTGGGCTGGTATACCTTGATCTTGGATCTTCCAGTGTATGCAGTCATTAACTCGTCTATGCAGAGAACTGATCCGGGGTTCCTGCACTTGTGGATTGCCTGGTTGATAGCCTCCATCATCGGTCGCACCTTCATTATTGCGTCCATGTCCTCCTTGGCCTTCTGCTCTTCCATGGCTTGCCTGGTCGTGGGCGATGCAGTCTGTGGATCGGTACCAGTGAAAGACGGTTCTTCGGACAGCCGAAAGTTGTTCCAAATTTGATTGAACCTTGTTCTGTTCATGGTCGATCTGATGGAGTGGTTTCCCAGGTCTGGGGACGTGGACTAATACTGTGCCATCTCCGGCAAGTCGTTGTTACCCATGATTGTCAGTATTCTGATGAAAGCCAGCAACTCGTCTTTTCTCAATGGTACCCAAGCGGGAGTGGGATGTGGTTTCGTCTGTTTCGGCGATGTTTGGCAGGCTTGCGTGGTTGTCGTTGCTGCAGGGTCTTGGCTGGAGTTAGAGTTGGAAGTGGCCTCTGCTTGTTCCCCTGACTGAGGGACTTTCGACGATACGACCGTTGAAGGTGTCTCCTTGGCAGGTGGCTGTTGGCTAGAGTTAGACCCTGCTTTTTCCCTTTGGATTTGCGCTGGCTGGATTGGCGACGTTGACGACGAGGACTCTGACTAGCTCCTGAGTGTCTTGTCCACCTCTGCACACATCTGCTCTAGCACCAACCGTCCTGTGCTCAGATATTCTTGGGGTTCTGTTCTCGGGTCTTCTGGGGGTTGTACTGGTGGAGCGCTTGGCTGAGACTGTTGTTGGCTGAAACGGTGATTGACATATTGGGTTATCCTGGCGTGGCGCATCTCCTGGAGGTAGCAACTTCGAGGAGGCAATAATCGTGTCCTTTTTTGCTCGGGTGGCTCGGGGAACATATTACTTCTGTAGATCTTGTCGTACAGTACGACTCGCCAACGTCGTTTCATGGCTTCTAGTTTACTTGGTTCCAGTGACGGTGATTGTGGGGGTGGTGGCTTAACTACAATGGCTGTTGTTGTGGTGGCTCTTTCTTCCTCCTCATCTGACGAAATGATGCAGATTACCTCCTCGGATTCCTTACTTATGAATCTACCTGAAAGACCCCGAGGGAAGGGAAGGAGTCCTCTTTTGGTTCGCCTGCGATGTTGCGACTTTGGCTTTTGGCTTGCAATTTTGGCTGGACGACGAGACAGCCTCTGCCGGTGTGGGACGTAGTAGGACCGACCAACCGGGCTCATATGTGGGCAACGTCGCTTCTGATGATTGCATTGGCATGGGAGTAGATGTTTCTGTTAGGGTTGGAGGTCGTGGTGGGCTTTCTGGCCTTAGCGGTCGTGGTGGACTGTCTCTCCTTGGCAGTCGTGGTGGACTGTCTGTCCTTGCTGCTTCCTCCTCACTGCTGGACATCGTAAGGCAGGCGTCGGCATCGTCCTCTGACTCGGTTTCTTTTAGTTCGTCATCTAACTCATCCTCATCTGATTCTTGGCTGCTGCCTTCATAGTATTCCTCATTTTCCTCGCAGTAATATGTGTAGTCTGATTCGTCCTCCTCCTCCTCGGCGACATCTGTTTCTGGCGTTGGCGGCTGTGCTTGGCTTGACCCGGCTTCTTTCATGTGGACTTCTGGTTGTGGTATTCCCAGCTGTGGTTCAGTCGGAATTCCAGTGAGTGGCAAAAACCGGCAGTAAGTGATGTGGGGTGGTGATGGACGAGGTGGCGGAACCAATGACTCGACTGTTGTGTTGGCCACGGCGATATTGTCCTCCACGGCCGATGGCTCCCCGTGAGTCGAAGTCCCTGCATTGCCTTTTGGTACTGGTGTGTTGGCTGACGTGACGTTCCGTTTGCTGCGTTTGGCATTGCTGGCCCTGTCTTCCATGAATTGGTTGGTCCTCCTTATGATGAAATCTGCGGTCTCCCCGAGTAATTCTATGAAAAAATCCAACTCCTTGCTCTTCTTGTTGCATCTGCCAATGTA
>JAHWFP010096919.1:11857-38313 GCA_023313725.1 Lithobius niger
CCCATTGGAGGTCCGGAGAAACCTTTCTTGTCCTGGTACTCGCTCAGACTGACTCAGTTGCCTCTGAGTCTTGCTGGCCTTAGACTTCTCTACTACGGCATAGCTGGGAAAGTCGTTCATCGGTGCCTCTGCAGCCATCATCCTGTCTGCCCGCTGCTGGTCGAAGAAATGATTCGCATGCGGCGGGTAGGTCCTTATATACGGCTACGCGTGACCACTGCACATCCCTTCTGCTCAAATGTATGCAAGATCGAGAAGTAGTTGCAACATGACGCTACGTTGTGCAATATTGTGCAACACCCGCAGAACCCGCATCTGGGTGCGGGATAGCAGGATGTGATTGCACCACGTGGAAACAGCAACCCGTCCTGAAGGGCAATGGGCCTCAGATCGCCAGACACTGCAGGTGATCATCAATTGTGTGGCTTTCGATAAGGCCACGTGCCGTTGTTGCGAACATGGTGTTTGGCATCGGAAATTAGGGGGCACGGCGGACAAGCCCACGCCTTGCTGCCCGACATGTGGGTAAGAGACCAAAAAAACATAAAAGGCAGGAAACAACATGAGAAAGGAGTGGCAGGGTGGTTGTGGGATAGAGAATGGAATTTCCGAGGGAAAAGCTGATAAATGGACATGTTACATGGATCCCAGTTTGCTGGACGTTCCCGAGACAGTGTTGCCGAATGGATATGAAGAATGTATGTTTCACACGTTTTTTTAGGATAAGAAATTGGTTGTCACAGCGTTGTTGAATTGATTGGATGGCTAAAAATGCGTTATTTTTAGAACTGGTCAACAACCGTTGATTTTCAGCGAACATTTCTTTTTCTGATTTACAACCTTATTGTATATAAATTTGGTCATTTTTAGGCTTAAGAAATCCGTTCATGTATTAATGGCTTGACCAGACTATTTAGCATCCTATAGGTCCAGGTGTACTATTTAGCACCATCTAGGTCCAGGTGTACTATTTAGCACCCTCTAGGTCCAGGTGAACTATTTAGCACCTTCTAGGTCCATGTGTACTATTTAGCACCCTCCACAACCGGGTGTACTATTTAGCATCCCCTGGGACCGATCACGATTCAAAAATTTCTAAGTAAAACAAAAAGTTAACTCTTTTTAATGATATTTTGAGATTAATAACAAAAAAGAAGAAAAAATCATGGATTAGAGTTCAATAATTTTAACGGGAATAGGTGCTGAACTGAGCTGCAATTTAAAAACTCCCATATACCTAGACCCTAAAAAAGAGTACGAAATGGCACTCGTTTCGTTGGAATTGTACTACAGCATTTTCAACATACACGCTGACAACAACGAATTTTCATACACCATCGACGGTGGAGCGAATTGTACCGAGGTGCGGGTCGTTACCGGTGCTTACGAAATTTTGGACTTGAATAATTTTATACAGTTTGCGTTGGAAGGAAGTGGTCACGAAAAAATGTTATCGTTTTAGAACCGAATCACAATACTTTAAAAACAAATTTGGTCGTAAATAATCCGCTCTACGGCGTTTCGTTACTGGGAGATAATAATTTCGGATCTGTTCTAGGGTTCCTTCGGGGAACTTATACTAAAACTCAGCAAGGTCAAAAATCCGTGAATATAATGGGGCTCAATACAATTTTCGTTCATACCAATTTAATCAGGTCTTCCAACGTGAATGACGACACTCAACCTTGCATATACGCTTTTTATCCGGAAGTGCCACCGGGTTATAATATGATAATTTCCCTTCAAAATTTAATTTAACTTCCCGTAACTACCGACAAGATTCGTAATATTCGTATCTGGTTAACTTCTCAAGATAATGAAATGATAAATTTAAACGGTGAAACGCTCACTGTTAGGCCTCATCTGAGGTCTAAAAAATAATTTTGTACATATTAAAAAAAGAATGTTAGTATTCAAAAGAAAAAAGATTAAATGGAAAAGGATACGTCGAAGATAATAATCAATTATGGGCAAAAAACGCAGCATTCATCAAATTTATAACGAGAGTGAGAAGATGAGTTTAACGAGAACATTACCTCAATATAAACGAATCTTTACAACAAGATTCTTCAGTGGAGAGTTACGCATTTCACGAATATATTCCGATAGTAGGAAGCAATCTAAACAACGTCAATTCGAAAATTAGAATCGTAATCGAAAACCAGGATTTGTTCCTACACGTCACGAATAGTTATCTTCGGATTAAAGGCAGGTTACTGAATGCCGACGGTTCTAGTTTTGCTGATGCGGACATAGTGTCTCTCATCAAAAATGGTTCCATGTACCTGTTTTCCAGCTTTAAATATCACTTGGGGGATAAGCTAGTGGACGAGTTAAATTACCCCGGTTATGGGACTCTCATGAAAGGTCTCTTTACGTACGGCTCGACCGATCAAGTATTATTGCTGGGAAACTTCTGGGCGTTAGATGCGGCAGAATCTTCTGCAGCCAGTTTGAACGATAACATCGGATTCAAATTACGACATTCCACCATCGTAAAGGAGACGACTCCTTAAGGAAGCGTCTCGTTCGCCATTCCTTTAAAGCACTGCATGGGATTTTTCGAAAATTATAACAAGGTGCTTGCTGTACAATGCCAAGCATGTCCTAATGTTGTCTAGGGCGAGCAATGACGACGCTGTATTCAGGGCAGCTGCAACAGCCATTGTGAAAGTCGAATTTAGTAGCATTTCGTGGCACGTACCGCACATAACCACATCCGACGAGCAAAAACTCAGGCTTTTTAGCTACATATAAGGTGAGATGAACGAGGACTTGGGTTTAAGGCACTGGCATTACGATAGTTGCGAAATTCCTCAGAGCACTAGTTTCACGTGGCGCGTGCTTACTACTTCGTCCGTCGAAGAACCAAGGTGGGTCATTCTAGCTCTTCAGACTGATAGAAAAGACGCGCAAACGAAAAATCCAGCCGTATTCAATCACTGCAGTCTTCAAGATGCTCATGTAACTTTAAATTCCGAACGTAACCCGTTCTTGGACTTGAACGTAAATTACGCTACTGGAGAATACTCGATCCTGTATAGAATGGCTCAAGAGTTTAGACGCGCTTTGTACGATGTACGATGTACTCGACAGTTACTGACACACCCGGTGACACACCCACGACAGGTTCGGCAACCTTGAACCACCGACATCCATTTCGGAGTATTTGGGTCCCGTTAATTACAATTACGACAGGGTGCAAAATTTTAATCAAATATTGTGCGGTCATTTCTGTTTATTTTTTCTAAGTTTCTCGTACAAGGGATATGATTACGCAGACATTTTAAGACAGTTAGCTCTTTAACTCGGTTATCCCCATTGTTCGTTGTATGGATTGGTATATCGTCTCTGCTTTGACCATGTTATACAAGAGTCTTAGTTAGGTATATATCTATCTGGTAATCTTTATCTTCCGTGCTTGCCATATCAGCCATCATATAAATCACGTGACCATCGCGCACGATGATCGGTATTTCCGTTATACTTAGAGTTGATGGTTGGAGAAGTCTCTCGAGACCGAGATAAACTTGAAATCCTTTGTCTTTGGGTACACTTTCTGATAAATCCAAAAACTTAGTTATTAAACACCGTATCTTTATATCTGGAGGGTTTAAACTAGATATATAATCTCCGCTACTTTTTATACTCATTCCCAGGATATAACAACCGGATGTTGATAAGTAGTATTAACGAGAATAGTTATTGATACACGTGAAAATGTGACCTTTAGGGTAAGGACTAGTTCCGCAAAAAGTAACTATACAGTCGATACATGGATTTATATATCTTTCCAGCACAAAACCGACGTTGTCAAAATGATTCTTGGCTTCTTCCGCGTCTGGTTTGAGGATTTTTTTCTACGTTTATTGTAACGATTCGACTGTTGACGTAACCCTTAGTAGCTACGTCGTGTTCCGCGGTTGAAGGGAGCGGTAAATTTGATTCGTCTATTTATTGCATCGAGTACCCCATCCTCGTCCTCGTTCAACGCCATTTGAAGTTTGTCTATTTTGTAGGCTTCTCTAATAACCTTTAAGAAAAAGCCTCTATGAACAGCTTCTGAAGGGCTTTGGGGGTCGCCAGGTTACTGATTCGTTTATATTTTTGCGTCGAATATGCTGCGAGAGTCCATGATCAAGGCAATGTCAAGTTTGGTTTCTAATTCGTTTATACCGAGAAGCTTCGCGTCGACGTATTCTTTATCCGCGGCATCTTTAGATTGTGTTGGGGATGCCAGATCCTTGATTCGTCTATCTTTCACGTCGAGTTGACCATCGGCACTTTCCTCCAACGTAGTTTTTAAATTTTTTACATCTGTCAACTGAGAATAAGTCACAGCATCTTCAGGATCTATACCAGCAGCTAGATTAGTTAAGCGATTCATTCGCATGTCCGATACAGTTTTTGAATCGACGTAATCCTTAGTCGCCGCATCCTTAGATTGCGAGGGAGTTTCGAGATTTTTAATACGATTCTTTTCAGCTTTAAAATGTCCACCCGCATCCTTCTTCAATCCTACGTCGTCTTTAAATTTTTTTACGTCGTTTTCTAATTCGGTAAATTGGGAATAAATTACGACTTCTTCTGGTTCTGTAGCAGCTCTGACTTTAGTAAGTCGCTTATTCTGCATGTCGTAATGATGGTTCAGGTCTAATATAATCCTACACCCGGAACTCCTTTCACATCTCTTTGCTTTCATTTTAAAGATTGTCCAAATTTATTAACCGGCATTTTGACGATTCTTTTTTTTTTATATAAACAAAAGGAATAAGAAATTGTCAAAAATGTCTCATTCTACCTGGTACGGAAATCTTTCGAGTCTGCTGCAATCAAATTCTCTAGAAGTTAAGACGGAAAATGCAACGGGAAAAATTTGAATCAACGTTTGGACGAACGAGATCAAGAAGAATCTTTAGAAGAATTTTTTAAACCCGTCGTTAGTACTTTGAAACCTACCGTTGTTAATCCACCACCACCCGTAACAAGTCCTGCGAAACCTATTGCCAGTTTTCCAGCGAGAAAACGTCTAAAACGTATACGAATTATTACTCCCATAAAAAAAATTATAAATCCGAGGATGAAGATGATGAAGAGTGGGAAACCACGGTGAACGATACGGAGCAGTTTGAATCGCCGAAACCATCCGTCGAGCATTCAACTCCGATAGCGCGAGATCCCAATCTTACCAAATACTCGACTTCCGCTCCAGCTATGCGAACCGAATATGAATCTATCAGTACGGGTTTGAAAGTAACTCCCACACTTTCGGCAATACAAAACAGACGCATGTCGACGCCTCCAGAACTTCCAAATTTCTCAACCCTCAGATCCTTGGATAGTCTGTTACCTGGCCAAGTCATAGGCCAAACGGCGAAATATTTCCTGATAAAATTTTTCCAAAATCCCAAAGAGACCGATCCTGTCTTCGGACTGCAATACGACATGAAAACTGGAGAAATGAGCATCGCTAATACCCGTAAAAATATTCGTGAACGACATAGTGGTCGGTGGTAATCAGGACGCCAGAAGACAAGGACTTTGGAGTGTGCTGGTTTTTAAAGATTTGAAGGAACCGTCGTATGCTCCCGAAGTCAAGGCGAGTTACGCTTCTGTTTTAAAAAACACGCATGCTATCTACCAAAACAATGATCCGGGCACTCGAAAACCTAAGTCGAATCGTAGTGCCAAGTACGTGTCGATAATCGGTGCTCTCTGGGAGGATATGAAAACGAAGAAAAGGGGAACTGGTCTGGTAGAAAAAACCGGGAGCAGGGAGAATTACAGTTACTAAGACGATCCTAACGATCTTGTCGAAAGACTGAGGCTTTTGTACGGGTCAACCCAAGTGGGTCACGACGGTCACAGGAACAAAATGATAGAAATTTTATCGGAATTGGAACGATGGGTCATCACCGCCTGAGAATAAAAGAACGCTTATCAGAATTTAGGTTTACGATAAAAAATTTGTTTAATAAAAAAAGCGAAATCGGCCAAGATGAAGTACTGCGTGAAATGTAAACGATCCACACCTAACCATCTTGAACCTCCTACTATTATTACATCGAAAAATAACAGAAGCATGGAAGTCTAGTTTTGCGAAGTGTGTGGAACGTAAAGAGCTTCCTTCATCAAGTCTGGGAAAGGAATCGTAAATAAAATCGTAGACCATTTACCGTAGAAGTACATTTAGCCGGATATCAATATTGCGGACCAGGAACAAAACTAAATCAGAGATTAGCTAGAGGAGATCCTGGATTAAATAAACTGGATGAGGCATGTAAAGAACACGACATCGCCTACTCAAAAAGCTCAAATTTAAACGAACGGCAAGTCGTCGATGAAATTCTTATATCTAAAGCTTGAAAAGTACGTAAGAATCCTTCGATCTCTTGGATAGAAAATTTAGCCGCTGCGAACGTTAAAAAATCATGGGAATGAAGCTCAAGCTCGGAATGGGAAGAAAAAAAAACTAAATGGATCAACTCGTAAACGAACTTCACAAACCGACGCGGAAACATTTTCCAAGGTGGAAAGTGATTGTGCGGAGTCTGAATGATCTATGGCAGGCGGACTTGGTGGAAATGATACCTTACTCTAACGTTAATAAAGGATTTAACTATCTACTGACTTGCATTTACGTCATGTCCAAGTTTTTTGAGCTATTCCCCTTAAATTAAAATCCGGTGTAGTCGTTACGGAAGCCTTTAAAAAGATACTCGAAGGAACGACACCCCCTAAAAATTTACAAGTTGATTTAGGCAGTAAATTCTACAATAAAAACTTTAAAGCGCTCCTTAAGGGTCACAGTATCAACCTGTACTCTACCCACTCTGAGAAGAAAGCGAGCGTTGTAGAACGTTTCAACAGAACGCTGAAAACTGGCATGTGGAAACAATTCACCAAGCAGGCGAACTACCAATGGATACACATTATTGACGAGTTAGTTTCGCGGTACAATGACACGGTTCATTCCGCAACTAAACTAAAACCGAGGGAAGTAACCAGCCATCACGAATCGTCACTGAAAATTAAACCGAAACAATCGTTGAAAAAACCCAAATTCATCGTAGGAAATAAAGTCAGAATTTCTAAAGTTAAGACAATTTTTGATAAAGGGTATTTACAAAATTTTACTAACGAAGTTTTCATGATTCATAAAGTACAAAAAACTGAACCCGTAACTTATCTATTAAAAGACGAATTGAACGAACCGGTGCTTGGAGAAAGGGTGAGGAGTAGGGGCTTTGTTGCTTTAACAAATGAGTGATGATTATGGGTCGACTCCATAAAATTCATCCTTGGCACACAAATTTGACCGTCAACACCCCTTTCCTCGGATCATCTATGCTGACTGCGAGTGTCTACTGCTGCCCATCCACACCGCTCAACCGGGCCCATCGACGGGCTGGATCACCCGAATTCATCGACACACGCCTTGCAGCTTCGGCTACGTCGTGATCGATCAAAACGGGGTGATCATTAATCGAGACTACTACTTGGGAGAAGGTGCGGTGGAAGTTTTTTATAAACACATGAAGAAAGAAGCGCGACATTATAACGAGTTGTTGAAAAGGATACTACCCCTCAATCTTTCCCCAGCTGAACAGGTCAGTTATAAAGAGGCCAAAATCTGTCACTATTGTGGGTTATACGGGTAATTGCCGGAAAACGTCGATCATCTGGTAGATTTCGTGATAGGTGCCGAATTTCTTTACTTTCATCTTGAGCCACAGGTTGAGCGCTCTCACGTACTCCTCACCCACCAACTCTTCGTCCTTCAGTTGAGAGAAAAAGCATTTTCGAGAGGGTAGCTCTTTTTTTTCGAAGACGGACATGTTGGTAACGTACACGTAGAGACAAACGACCTTCCGGATCAGCAGATCTACAACGCTCTCTCGCGCGGTTTCTTTGACGAACCACGAGGATTTTAAACCAGAGTCCAAAGCTGCCTCTAGAATCGGGAAGCTCCTGCGGTGTTTGACCAAAGTATCCAGCGAAGTTTTAAGGAAATTCACGCTGTCTATGAATCGAAGGCTTATCCCACTTTCTAACCTCTTGATCGTCATACTCTGAAAACGCTCGGCATTCCGACCGATAACGTCTACTTGTCCCTTAATCATGTGCACTGAGGGTACGATAAGATGCATGTCGTACCCTTCTAGACCATGGAATACAACTGGGAAGGTTCTTTTTTCTCGAGCGTTGAGATTACATTTCGAGTGAGCCGGTCCTCTATATTTTCCACTAATATGACAGTGATCCCTAACTTTAGTGTTGGAGTCACCTTTCGAAACCAAAAAGGGGAAGGGTTTTCAAAGGCGACTCTAACACTAAAGTTCATAGACAGCGTGAATTTCCTTAAAACTTCGCTGGATACTTTGGTCAAACACCGCAGGAGCTTCCCGATTCTAGAGGCAGCTTCGGACTCTGGTTTAAAATCCTCGTGGTTCGTCGAAGAAACCACGCGACAGAGCGTTGTAGATCTACTGATCTGGAAGGGCTTTTCCCCCACGGGGTACGTTACCAACATGTCTGTCTTCGAAAAAGAAGAGCTACCCTCTCGAAAATGCTTTTTCTTTTCAACTGAAGGACGAAGAGTTGGCGGGTGAGGAGTACGTGAGAGTACTCAACCTGTGGCTCAAAATGAAAATAAAGAAATTCGGCACCTATCACGAAATCTACCAGATGACCGACGTTTTCCTACTCACAGACATCTTCGAAGATTTCAGGAGAATATGCCTCGCCAAAAACAAGTTGGATCCCTGCTACTACATCTCTACTCTGGGATTTAGTTGGGCGGCACTGTTGAGAATGCAGGAATACAAGTTGGAGTTGTTTTTACACTCGGGAAAACACAACATGATAACTTCTTGAATCAGAGGCGGCGTGTCGTTTATTTGCAAGAGATATTCGAATTCGAACAACAAACATCTGGCCAATTTCAATCCCAGCAAACACTCCATTTACATAATTTACTTGGATATGAATAACTTGTACGGTTTTGCCATGAGAGCTCGTCTCCCCTATACCGGATTCCGCTACTTGGCCAAGGAAGAAATTCGGAGTTTAGACGTTGACACCGTGCCGGATGATGCGGATGTTGGCTATATACTTGAAGTCGACCCAGAATACCACGCGGAGCTTCATGACTCTCATAACGACTATACCCTAGCTCCCGGGAAGCTCGAGATCGGGGAAGACCTCATTTCACCCTTTTCCCGAAAACTAGCGGAAGATATCAATCACGACATCAAACCATCTGTCAAGCTCGTGCCGACTCTCCTGCACAAAAAGTACTACGTTGTTCACTAAGAAAATTTGACGTTCTACCTGCATCACGGATTAATTCTTCGTCGCATCCGAAGAGTACTGAGCTTCAACCAGAAACCCTGGATGGAGGGGTACATCAATTTCAATACGGAGAAAAGGCAACAATCGACCGCACCCTTTGAAAAGGATTACTTTAAACTGTTAAACAACTCGGTGTTTGGCAAGACGATGGAAGATAAGCAGAAGTGAGTCAACGTGAAACTGTGCACCGATCCCAAGAAGGCGGTCAAGTACTCCTCCCAACATCAAGCGGATTCGTTCAAAATCCTTAACGAACATTTAGTGCAGATCAACCGCAGAGTCAGAAGTGTTTTTTTGCGATCTACCGACGTATTCCGGGTTCAGTATTCTAGAACTGTTAAAACTGGCCATGTTCCACTTCCACTACGAATACGTTAAACCCACGTACAAGGACCGTGCCAAACTCCTGTTTACCTACACCGACAGCCTCTGCAACAAAGTGGAAATGGACGATGTGTACGAGCATATGAAGCGAGACCGTAAACCTTTCGATACCAGCAATTATCCAAGAGATCATCCTTTGTACTCCAAAGCGAAAAAACAGGTCCTGGGGAAGATGGAGGACGAGATGGACGGCGTTCCCATCTTAGAATTCATGGGTTAATGATCCAAAATGTACGCCATTAGAGCGCAGAAAACGAAGACGTTCATGAAAGCTAAGGGTATCCAGACATCTTTCGTGAAGAAACACTTGGACTATGACGATTATGAATCCGCCCTAAGAATGCCAGTTCCCGCACCAAAAGGAAACTGGACTAAAATCGCCACCTCGAAACACTGACTAAGCAAGGTGAAAGTCACGAAATCCCTACTCTCGGCGTATGATGACAAACGTTTTATCCTAGACAATGGGAAAGATATGCTAGCTATTGGTCATCGAGATTCCAGCACGTGGCGAGAGTACAAAGACGACTTCGACTCTGACATAGACGTCATGACCGACGAGGAGGAGGAGGAGAGAGCGAGTTTAGCGTTCATCTCGAAGGAGAAGGTGGAGTTGAACGATGCTAAAAGAGAGGAGGAGCGGGTTAGATCGGTGCGATGATCCACGGTACTAGAGAACCGCAGGATAAAGCTGATCGATCTCGCAGCGTGGAAGGAAAAAGAAAAAGCTAGGCGAAGAATGTTGGCTAGGGAAAGATGGGATACTATGTGTCCGGTACAGAAAAAGGCTAGATTATAGAAAAAAGCCGTTAGTAAAGGGAGGGCTCAAGAATGAGAAATGGACGAGGAAAAGAAAGCTAGATTGGAAAAAGACGTCGCTCGCAAGAGGAAGGCTCAAAAATGAGAGACTGAGGAGGAAAAGAAAGCCAGATTGGAGAAAGACGCTGCTCACAAGAGGAAGGCTCAAGAACGAGAGAGACTGAGGAGGAAAAGAAAACCAGATTGGAGAAGGATGCTGCTCGCAAGAGCAAAATGCGCGCTTAAGAATTAAAAGACCGGCAATGCAATTGGGGACTTTGATCCACCTTTGATGCCAAGGTGGTAAGGCATTCGTTCCCTTTCCTTACCACCCCATTTCCCTTCCCCCCATCCCACCTCTCCTATAACTGCAACCTTGATGCTGGTGGAGAGGCTTACTTCCTGGTTGAATATGCGAGGATTGAAAAAAACTGAGTTATAATAATTCGAAAAATGCTTTAAAAATAGACTTGGATTTTGTTTGCAGTTCAATTGGGGAAACCAGTAGCAGTCTCAATCAACAAAGGTAGGAAAAGACATTTTCCTACCATCCTTCAGATTGATGAAAACGATAAAAGGTAGTAAGAGGCACTTTCCCTCCCTCCTCCATATCGATGAAAACTGGAAGTGACGTCATTATCCTCACTTTTCATCACGTGGCCAGAAGTGGGGGTAATGACGTCACTTCCGTCCGAGGCTGGAGAGACAACCCCAGATTGGCGAAAGAAAAGTAGCAAAAGACACTTTTCCCCCAATCCTCCAGATTGACAAAATACCGGAAGTGACGTCATTACCCCTACTTTCATCACGTGACTGGAAGTGGTGGTAATGACGTCACTTCCCCAACTTCCTCCAGATCGAAAAAATGGTAACAAAATGCATTTCCCCACCATACTCCAGGTCAATGAAAACGAAAAAAAGGTAGCAAAAGGCACTTTTCCGCCATCCTCCAGATCGGCAAAAACCGGAAGTGACATCATTACCCTTACTTTGATCACGTGATCGGAAGTGACGTCAATAAGCTCACTGTGACGTCATAAGTGCAGTATCACGGAGGTACCAAAAGGATTCAAAAAGGTAGCAAAAGGCACTTTTTCACCATCCTCCAGATCGATGAAAACGAAAAAGTAGCAAAAAGCACTTTCTGACCATTCTCCAGATTGATGAAAACCGGAAGTGACATCATTACCCCACTTTGATAACGTGACCGGAAGTGTGGGTAATGACGTCACTTCCGTCCGGATTTCCGGGGACAACCAAATCACGTTGTTGCCTACTGGTTTAGTATACCTAAAATTACGTTTGTTTTTAATGCAGTTAACATTAGCGCTAGATTCGTCAACAGCTGCTTCTCTGTCTGTAGGCTCGTAATCTGATAAATAATCTTGACTGTCTCTAGTTTGAATTTCCGCCCCAGATGCCTTTGCGTGTACCAGCTAGAGCCTGTGTCAGCGCTGGCATGCAACTTCATGTTGCCGTGCTCCTCCATGGACTCCACGGAAGAGGGATCGCATTTAAAACATATAGTTGAAGCACTATCCCGGAATGTAAGGCATATAGTGGCCTCGTTTACATCCTGTTGGTCGGAATTCTTAATTTCCAATTTTCCTGAACTTGTCTAGAAATACCAATAGACGAGCCTGATGATAATTCTAATTCAGCTTTCTGAAAAGTGTCGGCAGAGTGTTTGAACTGCACATTTCTCTTTCGACCCAATAAAGCTATAATTATTGACATATTCGCATCAATCTGGTTTAATTCAGAATGAAAGGTCGTTGAGTCTTCTCCATCCTTAAATAACGTAACAATGTTAGTCAGTCGAATAACTGACTGATCTAATTTTAAATCATGTTTACTGTTTACAGTACTTAATGTTTCAAGAAAAATGTCTACTAATCTCAAATTATTTTCTATCGATGTTGTGACTTATTTGGACGGAATTTTACCAAAATATGATGCCAGCCATGGCAAAGCTAATTTTTGTTCCTGCAAGTCAGCATTGGCATATAATTTGTGCAATAAAGCAACAGCTTGTTCCTCCGAAAATAATTGAATGCAAATTTAATTTTAAAGGATTTGGTTTATGAACTTCGAGTTCCGAAACTACAGGGTTTTTTACATGACCCGAACACATTTGTGAAACGTTTTTTGAATTTCATACATTGGGCTGCATGTTAAAGAATTTGCAATTGATTAAAATTTTACCGTGGTAGATTTTGTTGTTGTTGATACTGGTTTTGATTGTTACCATAATGTTGACTGCTTTTATTATTATTATTATTATTATTATAATTTGACTGAATAATTTGACTGAAAACTATAGACCTATTTCACTATTACCTGTCATCAGCAAAATTATTGAAAAAATGTTTGCTCAGAAAATTTTAATGTTTTCGAATAAACATAAAACCCTTTCTAAATTCCAGTACGGATTTCGTAAAAAATCTTAGCACCACTGATGCTTTATCCCATTTAAATGAAATCGTAACAACTGGTTTAAACCAAGGAAAGTACATTGGTGTAATTTTAATTGATCTACAGAAAGCTTTTGACACGGTTAAACATAACGTATTATTACGGAAATGTGAATTATTAGGTTTAAGAGGAAAAATTTTAAATATTATTAAAAGTTACCTGCAAAATAGAAAAGCCTGCACAAAAGTTGCTGATTGTTACAGTGCTGTTGAAGATGTTCTGTATGGCGTACCACAAGGCTCTGTTTTGGGCCCTCTCTTGTTTCTTATTTATATAAATGACGTTGAATTTATGTTGAAAAATTCAAACATTATTCTATTTGCAGATGATAATATTATGCTGTCTATTAACTATGATTATAACCAAATGATAAAAAATTTGCAAAAAGATTTTGATAAAATCAATGAATGGTTTGTGAAAAATGAAGTGTATATAAGTGAAGAAAAAACAATACATATGTTAATCAGAACTCCACACCTTTTGAATTTTAACTCTAAACCTATTTGGATTCACTCTGAATTATGTACTCTAAGTCAAAGTAAGAACGATAGAAACTGTCCTGTTACTTGTTCCAAATTGAAAACTGTTGAAAGTGCTCGATACCTGGGTCTAGATATTGACTCCTGTTGGAAATTTAATGTTCATATTGAACACTTGATTACAAAATTACGTCAAATCATGCCGAAATTATACCAATTAGGAGATGCACTTAGCAACAAAAATAAAATAATGATTTATGAAGCTTGGGTTGGAAGCCTGCTAAGGTATGGTTTGGAAATTTATGGTTTTGCTTCTTCATACATTGTTGATCGCCTTCAGAGAACACAAAACAGAATTGTAAATATACTTTTTAATAGTTTTAATTCTTCTAATGATATTTATTCTATAAATAAAATATTAAAAGTTGTTCAGCTAAGAGATTATAACATTATTTTAAAACACTTCTTCACTTTTAGAGAGCAGAAAATACATTTTTGGAGTGGTTCCTTGAGAAATACTTCCGTTAAATATAAACTACCTTTATGGAAAAATGAATATGGAACTCGTTATAGAGCATTCTATTTAACGAATATCTTTAATAAAATTTCAAAGATTGATGCCTCTGTATTACCAATAGATAAATATACTACCCTCAAAATAAAATTAAAAGATACTGTAAGCAGATCAGATTTCAACTGATTGTTTTTTACTTCAGCATTTTATTTTGCTAGTCTTATTAATTTTTAATTTTTTTTTATTTTTTCGAATGTGTATCGATTATTCTTACTTCATAAATTGTCTGCATGTATTTTAATTTATTGCTCTTATTAAGATTGTAAAATTCTTAATCTCAGTAACATTATGCTGCTGATTTTAAACATTAGGGTAGTCACCTATTGTTATGAATTATTCTTAATCATTTTCTCTGTTGCATGCTTATTGGTTTTTAAATTTTAAGTAGATGTTCTTCTTTATTATGTATTTGTAGTTTGTTACATTTCTAATAAGGATTTTTAACTGCATATTCTACCTTACTTTTAGAGGTTTTTATATATATTTTGACTTTTCTTTTATTTTGTTTACTTTTTGTACTGACATTATTAGGAAAACAACGTTTTATTGTTGATAGTTTTATTCTTGGAATTTACCATGAAGTTTTAATCATTCTAATTATATTTACAAACATATAATGTTTCAAAGATATTATACGTTTATACATTTATCTCTTCAAATACGACTGTATTCAGTGCACAGACAAGTTTCTTCGTAAACTTCGTGCATTTTTGCTGAATATTAAAAAAAAAATTATTATTATTATTATTAATATTAAATTAGAAAAAAACATACAATGAAATATTTAGGAATTGAAATTGATAAAAACTGGTTTTTTAAAAATCATATAATAGAAACAATAAAAAAATTATGGAGATTATGCCCAAAAGTCTATAAATTAAGAGAAATTTTAAATAAGAAACAGAAGAAAATAGTTTTTGATGCATGGGTATCAAGTGTAATTAGATACGGTATTGAAATATATGGACATGTGTCAGAATACTTATAGGAAAGATTGCAGAAAATACAGAACAAATTGATAAAAATTTTGTTTGGGAATAAAAATAATGAAGTACAAACAGAAATACTTTTTAAACAAAATAAAATTATAAAATAAGACAAATTAAAACTTTGGTTATATTAATAAAATATTATTTTGATAATAGATTTAAAATAAGATCTTCCAGTTTAAGCAAAACAAGAACTATGAAAGATAGTTTTAAATTACCGGCTTGGAAAATTTATACGGTAAAAGAAAACGAGAATATTTCATACCTAACATTTTTAATGATATTCCAAAAATATTATTAACTTGTGTAAATAAACAACAATTTAAATTAAGAATACAAGACTATTTACTTAACAATTAAAAAAATAATAATATATAAAGCTTTTGTAAATAACGTTAAAATTGTTTACAATTTACTTCTGTTGTGTCTTGTAGAATGGTTGAATTAGCCAAATTTGTAATTATTACTCTTATATGTTTAAAAATCGATTACACTGTGATCCTAAACATGGGGAGAGAAAGTTGTACTATGGTGTGATTTATTATTTATTTATTATTATTTTTATTTATTTATTTATTTTTTATTTTTTTTTGTTACTATTATAAACTCACACAAACTGTTGTATAAACAGTTTCGAGGGTTACTACTGTAACTAATTGAAATAAAATATTATTATTAAAATAAAATTATTATTATTAAAAAAAATTATTGTTAAGAGTTGTCATGTTGCCGGCCGGAAAATTGTCTTTTTCCAGAATTAAACTGAGCAGAGTCCCTATTTTCGAACCCAGAAAAAATAATTTCTCCTTTTTCCTCTGCCATTCCCTCTGTTTTGATAGCCGTCATGATCACCATAGCCACCATAATTATTATTATGTGTAGAGAAACCTTGTCCAGTATTGTTTCTTTGCTTATTATGATTTCCGAAAAATTCTAAACGCTGCTCATATGAAACACAATTCCTTTTAAAATGTTTTTTTCCCATAGCAGCAAAAACAAACTTTATTATTTGCAGGTGCTGAATCAACTGTCATAAATTTAACTTCTTCCAATGGATCTTTAGTCTTTCTCAATTTAATTTGTGTTTTTTCACATTCTCTAATCGTTTGATTACCAAACCTAGAGCAAGATTGTTGAACTCCAATTTCGCTTCTCTAACCTCACCTTGGGGTTTTGAATCCATTACATTGGTAACGGTGTTAGGCTCATTGAGGCCAACCCGGCTTTCGATTATAGCTCTCTTATTAATTGCTTCATTATGCATATCATGATAATTATTTAACTGGCTTCACGCCCGACAAATGACCATCGATTTCGGGTGGTGTTGCCTGAATGAAGGCTGCCTTTAAGCATTTGTCCCTAGCTGCGAGTTTGCGCATTTTATCCTCCTCGCTATCCCCAGGTTCAACCATCCATATAGCAGAACCCATGACTTTGGGATGTTCAGAGAAGCTTTCTAAAGAATCATTTGGGTTAAGTTTAGTTTTGAAGAATTTTCCCTTTGTTAAACTTTTAGCACCACCACCAAATCTGTCGACTAGAGCCTCTTTAAAACTAGTCCAACTTCCCAATCTAGATACGTAGTGGTTCATAGCTGAAAATTTCTCAGCCCTACCCGTACAATTGTTACTAGCTGCTGCCATAAGCTCTCCGTCAGAAAGGGAAGGATCGAATTTAACCAAATTATAGCACATTAACAAAAAAGGAAAAATATCCAAAGATGCATCAGCTGCTTTTTTTGCACATCTTACGACGTCCCAAAGTCGTGAACGATTTTGAGCTGCAGTTGGTTGTAGGGAATGAAATCGTTCGGCCATTTCTCAAAATATTTCTAATTGATTTTCTGCCGATTGTTGCAATAAATGCATATGAGAATCTAAAGTGTGAGAAAGAACTGAATCAATTACTTGATTTACAGTCGTATTAGGCATAGCCCGTAATTGTTGGGAGAACATTTGCTATTGAAGAGACAGATTGTTCTCGAGGATGAATTGCGCAACATTGCTGCGAACGGAAGTCAACCCGTCATCATCTGTATCTGACCCTAAACGACTACTAGTTGCAGGTAGCGGCAGTTCCCCAATCAATTTGATTATGCATTTCAATATTTTGATCTGATTCGGATTCGCTTAACTAGCGTGCTACCTGCCTACGCCATATTGGTATTCCCTGGGGAAAATATTTCCTGTATTTTAATCCCCGATTATTCCTTTATGTTTTATAAGGAGTCTACCATATTTCTATCTTAAAAATTAATATAGACACATTGAAGAAAATAGTTAGTTTTCTTAATGGCCAAATTTTTAATACCTGGTTGGTTTTACAATAGTCCTGCTATTTATCTTAGCCAGGAATAACTAATATTAATATCTCAACAACATAATAATATATAATGTTGTTATAATGTTGTTATAATGTTATTAATATGTAATATTCAAGAATTGGGCAAGGTTGGATAATTGATTCATGGAATATATATATAGGCTAATTATTAGCTATATCGATAAATTCTATATTCGGTTAATTCTACGTATATTGGAATGATACTTAAATTCTGCTGTTGAGGTCTGAACATGAGCAACAAGGAGCACGTTTATGAAGCAACAATTCGGTCAGGAACTGGGGTCTGAAATGATTGGTATATCCTTTTCTCTTTCCTTTTTATAATTCTGGAATGATTAGGCATGATGTCATTTTCTACTACCTAGATCTTTACAACATGTATTCCATCATTTTTCCACATAAGTTACATCAGCCATTAGTAATGCTTGCATCATCATTCTAGAAGTTTTTGTATTGCTCATGCTGCATGACTTCATCTGACAGACCATGGATACGTTATCCAAACCTCTTTCTCAATAGTTTTTTCCCCATAGGGGCTGCCTTGGTTCTTTTAGACTCAACAATAAATAAAATAAAGTTTGGAGTTCTGTATGCTATAGTTTAATTAATATGTAATATATTAAGGAGATTTTGGTTAATATTAAGATTTATAATTATTTATTAGTTACTAGATTAATTAACTAATTAATCGTTAACAGTAAACGTATTTTCAATTGCCATTAGGTGAGTTTTAAAATCTTGAGATAAAATTGATACGTCATCAAAGAAATTTCTAACGTTCAGAAAGTGTAGAGGCATAGCATTTCTGCTATAGCGCCACAGAAAAAAGCTCGCCCACCACATAATCTAAACATTAGCTTCTGAGGATGTACAAGCCAAAGGGCGTGCAAAGAGATGACACCTCTGATGCACATGGACGTTAACTCCGACGTGCCAGTAGGCTTCTTTCAAATCAATAATAATGATAAATTTCGATTTAGGGCATGTTCGAACCAAATCATCAATATTAGGAGTTGGAAAGTTCAAAGGCTTAGTAATTTTGTTTAATTCATATGCCATAACGAATCTAGATGTGCCACCTTTTTTGGACATGAGAAAAGAAGGGAAGCACCAACTAGAGGTACTGGGGACAAAGACCCAGGGCTGAAGTATCCCTTCGATATGATCTCGCGTCAGTAATTCTTTCAATTTTGAAACGGGATAAGGTTCTAACTTTACAGCCGGGCGATATCCTACGTCTATATCGAAAACTGGACTAATTGGTCGTCTATAGTGCTAAAAATGTAACGAAATTTTTAACAGAACCTGGTATAATTGTTCCTTTTCGTGTTCAGTTAATACATCACTTTCATTAACCTTGTTACGAATTTTCTCTTCCGTAGCGCAAAATTTATCTAATTCAGTCGACGATGCTAAAACTTGTGCTGCGTAAAAACCATCAATTCCAGAACTACCATTGAGTTTAAATATGTTGTTAGGTTTATCTTGCCGAAACCAAGTATTGTTAGTATAATTTGGTTGAAGACCCGAACATTGCTGAAAATCTACACCAAGAATTACAGGTTGAATTGTGTTTTCCAGAGAATCAAAGGAAAAGTGAGCATGCGTGTAGCCATTTTGAAAGTTGCCAAAACAAAACCTGGACACTCAACATAACGTGTATCAGTGACACGAACACGGTAAGGCCTTGGTTCAAATTCACTTCCCATCTTTAACAAATCATCTTTTGATGACATATCTATACAGGAAAGTGTGCTGCCGCTCTCAAGAATTGCGTCGGCATTTTCCTTTCCAAATTTAAGCACAAAATAAGCGCAAGGTGCTGGTGTTGGAGTTACATGCTCAGTTTTAGAATTTAGGTTATGTATGGGCTGGTTTCGTTCACAAATTATGCCTGTACACGCGTTATTGACTAAAACTGGTTGGCTTGTTGATTTTTTGGATAAAAAATCGTGCTGTTGACATCAATTCGTCATCTTGAATTTGTGCTGTTGTATTACGACGAGAAGGCATGCTAACGGATGCATTTACATGACAAGCTTCGGTGTCATGCGTAATTTTTCTACATTTTGTGCAGATTTACCTTGAGCTGGATTTGTACGATTACTGTAACCATCACGACCGCGGTTGTTAAAATTTCCACACCCATTTCCACGATAACTGTTATAAAACAAGGTTCCATTTTTATTGTTATTTCTTAATGAACTACTTAATTGTTCATGATTTTTCCTATTTGGACAAAATGTAAACGTCCAACCCTTCACAAAAATTACAAGTATATTTTGCATCAATTTTTGGTTGAAAATTATTATTATTTTTACTATTACCTTTTCCATGAAACTTACCGTTACTCCTGCTTTTCTTGCTACTGTCGTCTTGTTTGAGCTGAAAATTTCTAGATCAAACCCTCTGATTCATATTTTCTAGGAAAGTTCCTGACATTTTAAAATCAACTAAGGATTTATAATCCCTTGACATCATTTGGTATCGATAAGTACTGTATAATGTTTCCAAAATTACTTTTATATGTTCATCCTCAACAATTTTAATACCCGTATAGGTCAAAATCTTTGTACATTTTGTAAAATGCTTAGTAAAACTTTTATTTTCTTGAATTTTCAAATTTCGCACTTTTGAAAGTAAATTATAACCATGAGAGCGAACTTGAAGTTCAACTAAAAACATTTTCTTGAAATTTTCCCAATCAGAAATAGGTTTATTTTCTGAAATCCAATTCACAGCTTCACCAGTTAGCCAATACGGCACTGTTTTATGAACAAATTGAATTTCATCTATTTCCCTAACTTTCAAAATTCTTTCCAATTTCTTAAGAAAAGCTGCTGGAAAATTTTTATCATTAATACCAATAAATTCCTCTGTTTTAAAGCTTCCAATTTTTTGCATTGGGAATAAAAAGTTATTTTTAGAATTTGAAATACTGAGTTTTGAAGAAGGAATATCACTGCTTACTGGATTACTGTAGTTGACATAACAGGAGTATTTAAAACTCTAATTGTAGAGGTATACAGACGAACTGGTGTCATACTAGTGCACTAGAAGTCACAGGCTGATCACCACCCTGTAGAAAATTAAGTAATGAATCAAACTTTTTACATAAATCCAAAAGTAGTGGATCACTTGCAGAAACTTTAGGTTGAAGGTTCCTAATTCTTGAAAATACTGGTGGAGATTGAATTGTTTTTTGTCTTGTACCAAGACAAGTTACTGCTGTTGAAACATTTGTAGAATTTCTAAATGTTTGAATGTTAGACTTGTTGGTTTTGAAGGGTTCAGTATGAACCTCTTCAGACACGTCCGTCCAAGTTAAAGTTATTGGAACAGGTAGAGAAGTCGTAGCAACAGGTTGAAAACAGATAGCAAACCAAATTTTGATGTTGTTTGCAATAAATTCGCCATTCCAGTGACTGTTGTTGAAATATTAACAGTATGTGAAGGTGTTGCCACACTAAAAATAGGTAAAGTTGGAGTTGTAGGTAGGCTTATTTGAAGTGTAGGGCTATTAACGGTAAAAGCTGAAGAAATTATTGGAGAAGTACCAGTTGGTGAAGTAATATTTGGAAAAGACGCAATTGCATTAATTAAATCCAAATCATCCAAAGACAAGCTTCTTCCACTCGACTTCCTTGGTCTTCCTTGGTATTAGGGTCATAAACTGCAGGTACTAACTTAGCTCTAATTTATCTTAGGTGTAATTTAGCTCTGATTTATCTTAGGTGTAATTTAGCTCTAATTTATCTTAGGTGTAATTTAGCTCTGATTTATCTTTCCATGTTACAACTTGATGTTAATATCAAATAAAGTCACCATAATAGAAGCAGGCTTGATTGAAAATTCACAATTAAAAATCACTTAACATACTATAGTAGAACAAACTAGTACTGTAGGCCTATACCTGTCCACAAGTAGAAAATCTTCCTAAATAGCACAGTCAAAATTAACAAATCCTAAATCTTGAGCAATAATAAATTAAGCTATTGCCAAATCTTCTTTAAAGTACGGTTCTTTTATAGGTCAATATACTCACAGTAGGATGTTAAAAACTGATGCTGTAGAAAAACAAGTAGAGTGAAAAAGTTCTTATATTTAGAACTACTGCATGCTTAGGCTAGTCTGGGCAAGTCTGGGGAAGTCCTCCTTGGATAATAATAATGGTTCGAATTCTTTTTTTTAAATCAACTTTTAATATTTCAGTGAAAGTCAATAAAAATACTTTCAATTTGATGGTAAAATATCCAAATTAGGTTGATATGCTTCTTATGCGACAGTAGATTTATGTGATGGCCGATACACCACTTATGCAACAGTAGCCTTAGCCAATAAGATGATCAAACTCATTGAAGTTGATTTCAGTTGGTTTATTAGCAGTTAACCATGCGGGCCTTTTTAGGATGCTAATGGGTTCAGCAGGACTGCTCTAGAAATAGGCTAGGCTAGGTCACGTCTTAGATATGTTGAAGGTGTGGGACCAGATTCCAGAGTGTGGAGCTCCTGGCTGTGCAGTGTACAGCCCCTTTATAGCACAGCTTAGTTACAAGAATGGCTTACAGGTGCCATGAGCCTCTAGCCTCTAGCAGCACAGTCTCCCTCCTGTTGCGATGACATCACCAGCTGTACCCCGAACCAAAACCAACCTTAAGGTTACAGTTTATATTAACATACATAATTTAATACATGATAATAATATTTTTACAAGAAGATATATATCAGATCAGTAGCTTTACACAATATAGGCTACAGCAACATTAATAGGAACCCAAACCTAAGGTCCCTGACCCCAGCAACCCAACTTAGGGTATTAGGTTAGATTAGGGTAAGCTACTAGCAACAAAGTGGCGATAATTGCCCATTGTAGTGACAAATGGGCAGTTCTTACAAAATTATAAGCCATCAAATGGAACCTTGTGGTTGGTTTGATAGTGGTTGGGGTGTGACGTCAGGGCGACAGGAACCCTTGGAGGCAAGGGCTCAAGTTGGAGAGAGGGGATGTAATAATAAGATTGGTTAATGGACCACTGTTTGTGGGGGTCAATCTGGATCACTCAGTCAGGACCAAGGGTGAAAGAGCTCTAGGTCGGCTTCACTGCTAGCGTTGTCTGCTAGTGATGAAAACTAGTTTTAAATTGAGGCTAACAATCGAAATGGACGTTGTTAATGCTACATAATTACGTTAAGTCTTTAATAAGGATAAAGAGTGGATGGTCATTATACAGCTAATGCAACCAATCCCGAAATCTAGCAAATAGCGATATTAAGGTAGATTAATGCAAAAATAGGTTAAATTAAACATTAACAAGCTTTGATAGAGCCCATCATATGCTCATTTAAAAGTATATATGTAATTGGTGTAGCGGCTAGTTTCAATTTCTAAGTGCTATTGTAATGCTCATATTGCTATTTCTATCTAAGGTAAACAATTTTGGTGAAGACTGATGGAAAGAGTAGATCCCCATGTTTCAGAAAATTTAAAGCAGGTTCATTTCGGGGTATTAGAGGGCTCATAAGATCACTTTGAATACAAATATCAATGTATACTTTCGAGCATCTATGCCATTAACGCTTCACGTTTAAATGGGAGTAGGACGGTCCCTGTCTAAGTTAAACAATTTCGGTTAGTAGTGATGGAAAAAATTATTTCCCACCTGTCAGAAAATACTAAGTATGTCCATTTCGGGCTACAGAGGGCTTGCAACAGCAATTTGAATACGAAAATACCATACGCTTTTGCTGTTATACCTTTACACCTGCATCTTTAAATAGGCATAGGACGGTCCCTAGCTAAGTTAAACAATTTCGGTTAGGATTGATGGAAGGAACATATCCCCACCTTTCAGAAAATCCTAAGCATGTACACTGTGGGCTATTAGAGGGACACAAGCACACTTTGAATTCGAAAATCACCATACGTGGCCGCTACGCCATTACCTCTTTATCTTTAAATAGGCATAGGACGGTCCCTATCCAAGTTAAACAATTTCGGTTAGAATTAATGGAAAGATGGAAAATCCTAAGTATGTCCATTTCGAGCTATTATAGGGCTTGCAAAACCACTTTGAATTCGAAAATAACCATACGTTTTCGCCACTATGCTATTATCTTTTCACCTTTAAAGTGGCGAATGAGTGTCCCTATCTACGTTAAACAATTTCGGTTAGGATTGATGGAAAGAATACATCCCCACCTTTCAGAAAATCCTCAGCATGTCCTCTGTTGGCTATTACAGTGATCGCAAATGCACTTTTGGAACACTATAAAAATCACTATACATTTTCACTGCTATGCCATTACATCTTCACCTTTAAATTGGCGTGTGATGGTCCCTATCTAAGTTAAAGAATTTCTGGTAAGATTGGTGGAAAGAGTAGATCTCCATTGTACGGAAAATTCGAAGCTTGTCCATTTCGGGCTATTAAAGGGCTCACAATAGCATTTTGAAATCGAAAATAACCAGCCTTGACGGATTATGTCATTGACTCTTCATCTTAAAATGGACGTGGGACGGTCCCTATCGAATTGAACAATTTCGCTTGGATTGATGGAAAGAGTAGATCCCAACCTTTCAGAAAACCCTAGACATGTCCAATTGTCTACTGCAGACTATTAAAGGGCTTGCAAGAACATTTTGAAGATGGAATCACTATAACAATCAATTGAAAAAATATCGTTCACATGTATTAATGGTGATTTGCTTTTATACGATTTTTGGTTTCAAGCGTTGCTTTTATGTAACAGTTGTATATCACCTTTTCCGTCCAGAATTGTGTGCTTCGTTTTTGTTTTACATTGTGCTTTTGATTGGATGACAGTTACAGTCCCCCAAAAATTTTTCTGGTGGCCATTTTGAATTTATGATGTCATAGTATGAAATTCAGTATGGTCCCATAACTTATCTTGTTTTGTATATTAATACCTTTAAGTTAACTTGGTGGGGGTAAGGGCCAAAAAAATCAGTAATATTTATAAATATGAACGTTTTACGTTGTGTAATCCACGAAATTTACTAATCAAATTCGTTTTTGTAGGCTGCTGTGTACCAGTGGCAATATTATTAAATATGTTTAAACGATTGTAGCCAAAAATTAGGTTTTTTAACTTTAGGTACGGTTTTCCACAAAACTATTGGACAGAAAATCTTGATTTTTTTTGGAAGGAGCTTCCTTAGGTAGGTATAGACATAACCGACTACAATTATGGTTTTCCATGGAATACTCAAGTTTCTAAAATGTATAACATGTAGTAATAGCATTATTAATTAAACATATAAATGCAAAACAATTTTTTCCCGAAACTATTTGCATTACTTAAAAAATTTTAATCCACACTGTACACAATGGTGTGTTTTACAATCCTACCAAGTTTCAAAGCTATATGTGTAACAGATTGTTTTATAATGGTACCTGAAGTGGTGACATTTCTCCCATAGAAATACATGAGACTACCAAGTTACCTTTATCATGCTCATTTATACGTTTGTACACAAAATGCATAAACTGAATTTGGAAGCTAAGATGCCCTACTAGTGATTTAGGAAGTGGAGATAATCTTCTTATGAGCAATTTCTTTCATGAAAGGTGACACGAAGTTTGGCTCTGTCTTCAACTGTTCCAGTGCTAAAGAATAGCCGTTGTGCTCCTCGTGAAGCTCAGAGGGTTAGTCAAAGTCCACTTCCAAGATGTAGCCAAATTCCGAATATTTTTCGACTGAGGCTAAGTGAAATTCGAGAATTTCCTTCTTCGCAAGCCAGATAACTCGATTGTACGGAAGGTACTGCATCACTGCCAACTTGTAGAGGTTGTTGATGTATAAATCTACCAACGTACAGACTAGGTAGACGCTGGTTGTACGTGTCTGGTAGGTACTTGTTGTTAGCGATCGAGTGTCTCTTCCCTATAAAAGTAATTCCGCTACTGATACTGGATGTGATAAAGTTGTGTTTTCCAGTGTGAGTAAAGATTTATAGTTTCGGTTCGGTTTTCTTAAACGCAGCGACCCAACTAACTTCGGGTGTAGAAACTTAGTAACAGAGATTTATGACATCGTTCTACATCTTTTCCCTGAAAGTCTGAATGATGTCGGCCAGTAGATACATGTCAATCATTTGGTATACTCGATGATAAGATTTGAAAACCTCTCCTTTAGTAAATCCCAACCAAATGTGGCGTGGCTGTACTCTAAAACCGTGATATCTTTGGCACGTAGTGTAGAGTAGAATGCGTCTTTGGAAGATAATTCTTGTGGTGTCGTTATTTGTGGCACCACAATGGCTGCTCTCAATTCAGGTTCCTTTCAGTTAACCCTCCAGATTGCCATAACTAACTCTAATAGGCTAGCTTTTTATATTGTAATCATACCATGCCATACTTCGTGTCACATGACTATCAACATGTATATAAGAGCTGTATAACAGGAAGTGAAGTGTCTCTTCAGTTGTGGCTTACACAACACTTCTACTAGTCCTTTATTATGCCATAGTTATCCACACGGTACAGGGTGTATAGCCAACGGACACTACTTAAGAGCCAAACTTAAGATCAAGAATTGCAAACTGTCGTGGCCTCAATATTTAGGCCACATGATTAATGCTGAAGGCGTGCATACACCCCCAGAGGTTATTGAAGCAGTAACGAACATTCCTAACCCAACTTGTATTCAAGAGCTACAGAGCTTTTTGGGTTTTGTTAAGCATTACTCAAAATAATTACCAAACCTTGATCATATTCTGTCAACAGTTATCATTTGTTTCGTCGAAGGGTTAAATGGGTATGGGGGCAGAATGCGACCAAGCTGTGAGTAAAGTGAAAGAACTTTTTCTGAAATCCAAAGTTTTAGTTCATTATGATCCTAAATTAAAACTGAAGCTAGTTTGTGATGGTTCACCTTATGGGATCGGGGCTTGCCTGATACATGTCATGCATGTTCTCGAAGCCAAACAGGGCTATAGCCATTAGTATTAAAAAAATGCTTAAGCGTATAAAATACGGATGTAAGCCTTAAAAAACTTAAAGCCCTAAAAGAACAGATATTAGAAAAAGACATGTAAGC
>JAHWFP010096920.1:0-11404 GCA_023313725.1 Lithobius niger
ATTCGCACATTACTCGGCCCAGTCAACAAACCTAATGTACACCCGCCTTTGGTAGGCCTATAGTAGAAAGAAATAGTGCCACAAGTTTCATTTCCATTGCCACAAGGTGTTACAAAGCTCAAAACATTTTGCCTGCATTAATTCACAAGAGCCTGTTATCGATCAATTGTTCGATAATCTCGAGTCTACATTCCGAACTGAAAAAGAAAAACACCAACCTCTAGGGCGAGGTGTTTTTATCAGCTTGGAAATACATTGATTGAGAAAAATTATTTTAAAGACGGGTTGCCATCAAACGAAAGTCTGCAGCATTTAGCGACGTTAAGTGCTACCTAAGGGCGCGTTTACGCAGCGACTCGCCTTTGCATTCTCGCAGCTAGAACTCAATCGCGAGGTAGCATTGCCATGGTAACAACGCTAAATGGATTAGCTAAATCCGACATCGTTTGAGTAAATACTTGCAGTCTTGGAAAAAACAGGGGACTCCAATGTCGAGAGGGTTGTAGAAATCCTTATTTGAAACGGGCCAGTCCAACGTCGATGGGGTTGGAGAAATCTTTCTTGAAACGGGGCAATCCAATGTCGAGGGGGTATATGGGGGAAATCTCTAATTAAAGTTTAAAAAAAAATTATTTGTAAAATGTAATTTGTCAATTATAATGAATTTAAAAAATTTTACGTTCGACTAAAGTAAATTCCTGAACGAAAACTTCCGGTTTAGAAGAAACTTTCTGTCTAGGGAAGTAAGAGCTACGGAAAGACGTCTTTTTTTTTTTTTTGCTGTGGCCGTTTCAGAATTTCGTGATTAAGGTAAGGCCGTATTTTTTTTCTATTTAATAGTTTAAATAAGTTACGATTAGAGTATGAAAAGCTCTATAAGTTTTAAGGTGCATTTCAAAGTGTCAGTAGCCTAGTTTTCGTGGCGGCGGAACAAAAGTTTGCGGAGTTTGGTTTAAGTCGTAGAGTCAATGAGGTATGCGACATGTTTTTTTTTTGTTTTTTTTGTTTTTTTTTCGTGTTGGTACCAAAAATCTAGCCAGTCGCAAGTGTGCTTGTTAACGCTGGTTTTGCAATGGGGTGCGCGGGTTGAATTGGTGTTGCGTAGTTGTGGAAAGTCTGTGTTTGTCATGTCACGCGGTGGAGCTGTCATATATTGGTGCAGGGGTTGTGTAGACCCCGTAAAAAAATGTTAGATTATCATCGAAATAACCCACTGTGTCGTTTATGGGGTTTCAGATTAACCGGATATAAGAGGCCGTCCATATATTATGTCACGTTTTTGGTAATATTTTAAAACACCCACTCACCCCTTTATCAAGACGTCTCAAAATTTAAGACATCCCCTTAATAATTACTTCACACTTCTGCTATCACAACCCCCCCCCACTCCATATAATATTTCAAAGTACTTTACATTTGCCTATACTTAAATTTATTGTATTTTTTCGAATGTCTCAAAGTCCACGGGTTTAAATCTTTGAGATTTTCAATGTTAAAAATGGAATTGCGTCTAAACTATTGTTTTCCTAAATAATTCGTCAAAGAATGAAGGTGATTTAAACACCAAAATATGAAGCAAGATTGTGACGTCGCAATTTGGAAACCCAACTCCTCCACCTGGTGTCACGACCACAATAAATCGACCACTCACCCACCCCCCAGAGTGTGACGTAGTATATGGACGGCCCCTACGGCCACAGTTTTAGAATGGCGTTGAGTTAGCGTGACGTCACTACCATGCATTAAAAAAAATTAACCTATCTTACTGACAAGATGTCTCCTGCGCTTATCTGTAAATTGTTTCAAAAGTAGGGGGAGGGGAACAAAAACCTGTCGCGTTTAATGACGTCGTTATCGAATCATTTTAGCTCATCGCTTGCTAACCTGTTGGTGGAGAGCTGTACAGGATAAGACGTTGTTCAACGGAGCCGAAATAAGACACGCTTAGTCCTTCATTACCACCAACACCCCTCCCACCCAGAGGTTTTCACTTGGGGGATCGATCCAAGGCAAAGCTGCTTCCATCGTCTATCGCTCCGTTTGATCGGCGAATCTATTTTCATCTCGGGAGTTAATGAGTCAACTACACGCGTCAGTGTGCTTGAATGGGCCTCTTTTTGCTTCTGCGATCAGCTGATCAGGTAGTGTCGCATGGAGATGGTGGGGGTTGGGGGACGTTAGGGGGGGGGGGGCAGAAGGTAGAAGCCAAGGATGTACCGCGCACTAATGCCTAATTGACGTCGTGTTATGACAACAAAACACCTCAGACCGAAGCCAGTCGACTGCCAAGAAAATAAGGCAGCTCTCAGATTTCTTGCGAATTTGTGAAAAGACTTGTGTTTGCTTGTTGTTGCCAGGAACTGGGGTTTATTTTCGTAACAGGTCAAAAGGATGCCGTAATGGCTGTGTTAAAGAAATTTAAGCTCAGACGCTTTAAATAAATAACGTCACTCGCAAGAGGTGGGATAAGCGGAGTATGAGCGTTTCGGACAAGGCGGGGGGAGGGGGGGGAGACTGGAATGTTTACAGGAAACTGACCGTATGACGCCACGATTCCTCCAACTACGAGTGCAAAAAAACACGTAAATATTCCACTCGTATACTTTAACAGTAGCTGTGCATCGTCTACAAGTAGTGTGATGTGTACTTGTTTTATCACTCGTAGTGCAAGGAAATATGACGTCATAAAGTCGGTTTCCTGCAAACATAATGTGGAACAAAATATAGCACTTTGGCGTTTGGTAAAGTTCTAGAGTGACGACATATTAAAATTGTAGCTGTGTACACAACCTGGAGATCGATATTTTGTCTGGGAAACTGACGAATAAAGTGGATGACCTACCGGTGAGCTATAGATTTTCTTTTACGATTCTTTCTCAACCAGAAAATTAAGTGAATTGTTGCTTGTTATTTTGTTTGTTTGTAAAGTGACTTCCTCGTCCCTTTTATTTATTTATTTATTTTTCAAGTATTAGTCTCGTCTTTACTAAATACAGATGCAAACCTATTTACGTTGCCTTTTGGACATATACGTTAGACTGCCTGAGCGGGGAATCGAACCCGCGACCTTTGAAACCAAAGGCCGAGGTCCTACCGCTGAGCCAAACTGGCACGGCCGAAGGAAACGTCCATAGGCAGCATTTAACACGTGCATATATACACATATAAACAAACAAGGCCGTGTCATTATGACTCAGCGGTAGGACCTCGGCCTTAGGTTTCAAAGGTTCTGGGTTCGATTCCCCGCTCAGGCAGTGTGACATATAAGTCCAAAAGGCAACGTAAATAGGTTTGCATCTGTATTTAGTTATTTCTTGTGAGCCTTTGGCTTTCCCGTCTTTAGTCTCGTCTTTTTTGGGGGATCCCGGGTCCCGGCAATGCTACATCCTGGTGATAGGCTTGCTCGAACCAGCATCATTACCTTCTTAGCATCACAAACCACTGGACGAAATGACTTCGTTGTGGATGCTGCTCTTTTCATACTCTAGGGCAGAGCACTACTCATTTTAAAGGAATACACAAAATGCGAGATTTTTACATCAACCACACAATGCCTGAGGTGAGCGCAGGAAATACACGTAACTTAATTCAGGCACAAGTAGAGTGCTGTACTTCCCTGTGAGTGACAATATAGCACTGATCTAAATAAATACTTCCACGAGTTTCGTCATTTTAGCAGCTAGAAACAGCTTTAAGGTGGCGCCCATTCTGGAGTACATAATTCGATATACATCCATAATTTATATATTTTAATTACGTAAGTGTCCTGGATAAACAAGAAAGTCACATTTCTTGAAATTCATTCTTTTCCGAGTTGACTGATAAAACATACTTTCCGAACCGTACTGCTTTAATTAGAATTTCGCTGTTATGCTTTCCGTTTCATTTCCTCCGTTGTACTTGGAGACTCACTTAACTTCGAAAGCCATTTCCTTAATATGTTTTACTTTGAATTTTATGTTGTAGTCACTTGGGTTCACCGAGTAATGGCTGCCTAAGGCTAGACGGAATACCCACAGCAAACGAGCACACAACCTAAAATTTGAGCCATTCGGGTAATTTCGGTCGCCATACTCGGCGAGTTTATTACCATAGAATTCCGTAGAAAGTTAAGAAATCCTATCTTAAAGACATCCTATCTGTGTGTGATTTTCTCTTTATACGCAATATGGCGATTTACAGTACGTGCGACGTCCCTCCAATACTAACATCATAGTTAAGGGACTAGCCAACGAATAGTAGGTGGGGGCCTTACAATGGGTTGAGCGAATTCCAAATTAAGCTAAGCAGACGGATAAGGAAAATAGTCGCGGTTCAGTTCTTATGATGTTTTAATTATTAATAGGAGCGCTAGTTTGCTCAGGCTCGCCTGACGTATGGGGGGCGACTATGGGGGCGATTAAGGCTTAGGGACTTATACGGAATGCTATGGGTTCTAGACTTATTTGAGATACGGGACGGAAAGCCAATGGGCTCGAGATTGGTTTAATAAATACGGATGCAAACCTATTTACGTTGCCTTTTGGACTTATATGTCAGACTGCCTCAGCGGGGAATCGAACCCGGGACTTTTGAAATCAAAGGCCAAGATCCTACCGCTGAGCCATACTGACACAGATTTCGGGCTAAAGCAGCGGGATTGTAGCTACGGGGTTGCAGCTGCGGGGTTGGAGTATTGGGGCAAAAAGGGTTACATTTCTAATTATTTAAGCCGATATTACCTTTGGATGAGGGTCGATTGGAGCATCGTGGCAGAATGAATTCTATTTCGACTCACCACCAATTGTTGGGGGAACAGAGCAGAAGAATAAGCGAGCTCGAGCCATTACAATTGCTGACGTACATTAATTACAGACCATTGCTATGCTACATATTGTTACAACAATTGATGACACATCATCATCACTATTAACAATGCATATTGATTTTGAAGTGACAATGGGTCGTGACAATGTGACGTCATGTTGACCCTTGGGCTTGGTACATTTCACAAATGACGTCATCAGAGCAACTTCGCCGCAACGGCATACGTTCAACGTTTGAAGTCCGGATTAAACTCACAACATGATGTTAATTTGAGTTTTCCATCCCTTTCGGGGGGAGCCTTCTTTAAAGTTTCATGTGAAAAAAATTGTAAGTAAGTCGGTAATTCAATTTGATCTCAGATCCTCTTGGTTCGGAGACCATGCCTCTAACGATTCGGCTGTGCTTTGCTTGCTTCAATCGAATTCCCAGAGAACCCATATGATTCGTTTTTCACCGCTGGACTAGTTTTTTTTTCTGTGTAGGAGCAAACGTCCATGTGTGAAGATTTAAAACTCCATTAAAAAATATTACAACAGTAATACTTTAGACGTTGATTTTAACAGTTCAAATTCACTAAAACTCCTGAAAACATTCAAAATCAAATTATTTTATGGAGATGAGAAGATTTGTAAAAGTAGGCTGCTCCTGGACACAGTGAGGATTACACTAATTCATCAAAAGGACTAACAATTTTTAATTTTCGAAAGTTGGTTCCAAGATGGCGGGTTGGCGAGGCCGTGTTTGTTAAATTGTGTGTGTTTTTAAGCATTTTCTCCAGTATTTTGTGATCAAGAAAGTAAGACAACTTTCGAAAAATAAAAATTGTTAGTGCTTTTGATGAATTTGTGGAATCCTCACTGTGTCTACTTTTACAAATCTGCTGAAAATATTTGTTTCACATGGCTTTGTTTTACATGTCCAGGAATGCCTTAAGGCCTGAACATTGTTATAGTCTGTTCCACATTATGTTTTCAGAAAACTGACTGCATGATGCCACGTTTTCTTCCACTAACGAGTGCAAAAACATATAAATATCACACTAGTAGACTCTAACAGTAACTGTGGAGAGTCTACAAGTGTGATATCAACACGTTTTGCACTTATAGTGCAAGAAAACGTGAAGTCATTCAGTCAGTTTCCTGCAGACATAATGTGGAACAGACTATAGTCACCAGCAAAGACACAAAATTTGTTCTGCTGTAACCGTTCCTAGAGACCCCCAACTAGGCCCAGAGTTTAATTTTTGTAAAAGTAATGGACCGTCAGAAGATATTTGAGCTCCTCTCCAAATGTTAAGGTGACTATGACGTCTTCCTGACTGAAGAAAATGAACAGCCACCAATGTAGGGCACAAGCTAACCCAGTGATAAGAGCCAAAGAGTCGACAGTGTCTGAGGCACATTTACCATAAAAAAAATTGTTGGGAAAATGTTGTACTTTTAAACGGCAAATATTGTTACAGTTAATGTTGTTTTATAATCAAACGCTAAAATAACCAAGAAGACGGAAGGAACGCCAAGTTTTAGTAGGGCGTGACGAAGTGAAAAAACTGTATGTTACATAAGGCTAAACTGTTTTTCGGGAATACGGAATCCAGAATGAAAAACAAAAAACAACAAGATTAACAAACAAACAAAAAAACTCTACGATGGTGTGATTCATTTTAAAGTACACCATTCAGTGCGTGTATACCTTACAAGTTTCCACCACAGAAACTGGGGACAATCTAAACATATCTTCTCACAGTTTGTTGTGCATCTTTTAATTCCTTAAAAATAACTAGAACAGCCCCCCCCCCCCCCCTTATATGGCCTGTTTAATAGAGCATTGTTGTGATTTCCCGTTTGCATGAAAATACTGTGATTTCCCATTAGCAGTCACCCAAGCTTTCATTAGATTTAGTTAGATCCAGAGTTAAAAGACAATAAGAGGCCTAGATCTCGTTTGAATGAAAATAGTGTGACTGGAAAAAAAAAACATGACGTCATCAGTACTGTGCCTCTTTGTTGAAAACACAGTTCGAATCATTACTTATACAGATAATTCCGTTTGACAGACATACAAACAAACAAAAGAATTGAGATTCCCACTACGGACTTCAGTTGAATAAGGATTATCGAGATTCCCGCTACGGACATCCCATACCATTGCTGACACACACACAAACAAGCAAATATTACGATCTTAGTTATCTATATATATAATACGCTTAGGTTGGGCAAGCAAATTCATCATTATTATGCACTACAATGAAAGAGGGTGTATAATGAAAGAGGACGAGCGACCGATAATGTCAACAAACAGATGTGGCCTATAGCAATCGACGTATTGCATAATAAAGCTAACTCTTAAGAGCCGACTTGGAAGAGTTTCAAAGTTGGTTGAGTAACAATCACTGCATGCACAACCGTTGTTGGGTTTGCTGGGCTTGGTATCCATTGAAAATAAACATTTACTACCATAACACAAATCAGCAGGGGTTCAAAGCGGGAGCAGAGGTGGGGATATTCAGACCACACAATAGGGGAAACCGGGGCCTACTACAGTGTTACGCTCAGGTATGCGGGAACCAGCTAGCCGGCGTATGTTACGCCGGGGGTGCAGATAGTATAGATTAAATATCCTTAGAGCTATGTTGTATCCCACAGAACGAATGGGTTGCAATATTTACGCAGGTTTGCCTTAATGTAACAAACATTAGGAAGGCAAAAGAAACCCAACATTCAGTAAGTACCTTTTGTTAACGTTCGAGTTAACACAGTTTCGTCTATTCTTGTGAATTTGCTGCAGAAGGAAACAGGCCTTGTTGACAGATTATTCCCGCACCACGTGACGTATCAATTCGTATGCGTAGGGGCGAAATGCTTCTCAAACACACAGGTTTGCCTTGTTCGATGTTATGTTAGGCAAATTTAAGTTTCACCAACCAACCCCCCCCCCCCCCTTTGCCCTAACCTTCCCCCACCACCCAACTAAGACGACCCGACCTCCACCAAATTCTTTATAAATCTTACTTACTAGATGGCCCCATTCCCACTGGTCAAATTTCTTTTTGTCCTTCACTGCGATCATCGTCAACAAGTAGATAGCGCTGCATGGCACATTAGGCACGGCAACGAGGCTACGCGACGCTGACGACAAAAGACCATCAGGCGGAAACTGTGCGGAACAATTGGCGCTGCAACCCCTTCCCCCTTCTTCTTCGTCGTCGTGCCCCTACCAATCATTCAGGGGGTGGTTGTGGGGGGGGGGGGGGGGGGGCGGGGCAGAGAAAATCCCCGATAAGTGGGAGAAAATTCCGGAATGTTAGTTTTCAAGAAGAACCACTTCGACGTTTAGGATATGCGGTAGTTTCCGCCATCTTGGTTTTTTTTTCACAAACCGGAAATGAATTGTTACTTCGGAAAGTGACTTATTTCTTCCGTTTCTTACACAAATCCAGGTTGTTGTAATTTTTTTTTACACGCAAACTTCAGAGATCGTAATCGTATAGTTTCGTTTAGAGTTTTATTTTTTGTATTTACTATCGTTACTTGCTGAAATGTTGTTTCTGCATTGACAAAGGGTTGCATCTAGGAAAGACACCATTACCAGAAACAATGCTTTTGTCTGCCAATCCGCCGCCTAACCGTGCAGACCCGATCTGCTTAAATCTATGCGCAATATCAGAATTAAGTTAGGAGATTGCTGATTTCTCGTAATTTACTTCTGACTTTATCTGCATACCTGTCTTGCTACCCAGATCGCCAAACGGTGACTATTCTATGGTTGGTGTTATCGTGGAGAACTAATTTCGTACTCTGATCAGTAAGAATGCTGTGTACCATATTAATGCTTGCATTAAAAAAAAAAGGAAATTATCGAATTAACGTCCTCTTCAGCTGCTACGGTTATCTCAAGACGGACAGGGACAATTTTGCTAGAAAATACCTAGAATCTTTTACATGCCACAATCAACATGACTTCGACTCCATTTCGGGGCCCTTCTCTTCCCTAGTGCACAGGTGTGGACCTAGGCCGGGATAGATCCCGTGACCTTCGGCTTATGAGACGGTCGTGCTACCCATTGAGCCACCTGACCCCATGACGTTTTGCAGCTGTGTATAAGACTAATTCTACGGATCTCTCTATCGGGCATTTGAACGGGATGCAACTTGAACGGGATGTTGCAACAATTGAGCTACTTTACAAACTCCACGTTTTTGGCATTTCTGCAGTTCCCTACGTACAACCCCCACGGAACTCGCCACTTGTATCCACCAATTATTATTATTTTTTGCCAAATTGGCCAGCAATCTGGAAGGATTACTTTTTTATTGCTTAAGTTATTTATTTTCTAAAGTTTAACTCTGTAATTACCTTCTGAGAAAGTTTGCCTATATGCCAAGATTCAACACATCTCTGGCTAGCTATGACACAGCAACGTCCACTGCGTAGTATGCAAACTATAAAAATTGGCGTGCTAAGAAAGAAACCAACTTTTACATGAGATCAGCCAAACTAGTACTATTAACATGAAAGGTATTAGCATTTGGTTTGCTACATGTTTGAAATCGTAACTGTAGTCAGCTGTCAACCTTGCTTATGGCTCATTGTTAATTTATCACATCTAGTCTTCTCGGGGTGAAAAAATGAAAAAAGTACTCCTCTGGCATATGAAACCGCTGAGTGGTACTTTAATCTCTTCCAGGATACTGACCTGCAATAATCAATTCAAAGAGGTTTTTCTAAATTTTTACAAGGTGTACCAAATTGAAAAAATACTAATGAAGGAGTAATGGACAAAACTCCAGAGAATTCCGTGGATTGAAATTTGATCATAAATTAGCCATAAAAAAATTCTTTTTAACCATCTTTCACTGGAACAACCATTATTTGACATCTTTGTAACATGTGGCGAAGTGACAACCCGGGCCACTGCACTGTGACTGAGGTTGGCACTAGTGACTCAGCTGTTGACCCACCATTAAGCCCCCCCCCCCCACAAGTTACAGGAATACACTGAAATGGCAAGAAAACCTGGGAATCATCCTTCAAGATTAGAATTCGTCGACTGAAAAGTAGTTTCGTCTTTTCAAGTAATTTCGTACAACACCAAATATTTCAATTGTACAAATTTTAACCTAATTAGTCCTAATCTCACTCCCCCCCCCCCGGGATGTTTTAAACAAGGGCACGGAAGTCTTCGAATCTATGTACTGTACAAGCGCTTAGGATTTTATATCTTTGGCGACCAAAGACAAAAAAATCTCATTCATCGCAGCGATCATAATCTACTTACTGTCTTACATGAGTGTTCATCGAAAAACGATGATTAACCCATTTCAAACTCAGAGGTAGTATGCGCAAAACAACAAAACAGCAAAACAATACGTACCGTTATATTGTTTTGCTGACGTACGACATCATTACCTACATCCTACAAGTCTTAATACTCGGACATTTCGCCAGAATACCATCTACGGAATCCTTCAGGCTAAATGGCGTGAGAAGGCGTGGCTACTAGACGTTTTGCCACGTCGTTTGACAGTTTCCAACAATTGCTTTTGGGGGCAAACAAAAATACGCCTCTTCCAAAATAGAAACTCTTCGTATTTTGACAGCATTTTTGCCGAAAGGTAAGTGGACCCGTCAAATGCATAATGGCATTTTTTTTTCTTCTCTCCACAGCTATACAAGCGACTGCAGGGTTCCGGATCAACACATCACCGCCGCGTAGCCGGTGGAATGGTATGAGTGCCAACCGGCAACGTGAAATGGGCATCAAACGTATTGGCATTTATGTGGAAGCATGGCAAAGGCATCTGCGATTCTGTTGAAAACTCAGCGTGGTTTATTCATATTTGTTTTTCTTTTATTAAACGAATGATAGCTTCGCAAACGTTATTCACAAATTTAAAAAAAAAAGATTAATATACGGCAATGTAGATGGTTACTCTAACAAAATTGATTTAAAAGAGGCTGGTAAGGTGGTTCCGCTAAAGCATTCACCAAGTCCAATCTGGCCAACTCAAACGTTGAGTGTTAAAATATCTGGCAAACACAGTCCTCCCTTGAGGTACATTTAATAAAAATCACTAAATTTTGGGAATCACTCGTCCTTCATTTTAAGAGACGTTGCAAAAGAATACATTCAATTCATAAAAGAATACATTAAAAATTGACACAATAAAAACTTTACCAAGGAAGGCACCTATACGGGTCAAGTCAAGGACAGGGGCAAGCGAAGCATCATGATATTAAATTTCAATACTGTGTTAAATTTTAATATTTTATTGTATGAATTTTATGAACTGAATGTATTTTTTGTAGTCTCACCGAGGAAGGACTAGTAAGTCCGAAAATTTAGTGATTTTTATTAAATGTATCTCAAGGTAACCTGTGCCTAGAATTTTTTCTTTATTTAAAAAAGGTGGTTTAGATTTAAATAAAAAAAACATGGAGCACTACGCATTACACGAAGTTAAAAGGTACCTAATATTTCGAAGAGAGATAGATGTCTTCATTTTCAATGGTAAAACAGTAAAACGACAGGACGCAACAAAGTAATATAATAATAATAATAATAATAATAATAATAATAATAATAATAATAATA
>JAHWFP010096920.1:18132-34896 GCA_023313725.1 Lithobius niger
CCCCCCTGTCATCCGGTTGGGCTCTTGGCACTTGTATATTGGGCACTTAGTACAGTATTGTGTATGTGGTAGGTCTACGGTGTGCTACCCGGGGTTATTTGTGATTAGGGTTTAAGTAGTTCGTAGAGTAGGTTAGATTGAGCAGATAATGTATTAGGTCGTAGTGCTCTTACAACAAACAATCAATCAATCCTCCTCCTCCTGTCCAATTTCTGAAAATTCTCTTGCGCAAACCAACTCTAATATACACGAAACGGGAATTTCTCTTTCGCCCAATTTTAATCTGAGCTTATTTTCGACGAAACGGAAAAAAATTGGTCGGCGAAACTGGAATCGCGAAACGGGTAAACACCGTTTATAATCATTGATTCAGTCACTAAATGCAGTTTAGTCGTTGCCCTAAGGAAACTGTTTCCTATGCACACACACACATGCTAACGTGATAAAACAAATATTGAATTCTTCAAAAAGCCCTAAGAGATATTTCATTTGATTTTTCCCTATAACCCGTACTATAATTAGTGCTGAATCACGTTTTCTCGCAGGTTCGTCTCATTGAGCATCAACTAGTGCGTGAACAAATAATACAAAGAAAAAATAAATAAAGTCTCCTGACGAAATTTGTACGTGAAAATATAATAATGCAGAAAACGTGATTCAGTGTGTGTGAAACGTTTATAACGCAGAAAAATGCTAAGGGAGAAGGAAAACCTGAAACGAGATAACAACCAAAGAAGAAAGCAGCCAAACTCCCTTCCGAGAATTTTCATGTTGGGAAAGAAAATGAAGCCGTAACTATAGACATTTAAAATTAGTGAACATTTGGCAGACGAAGCGCGAAGATATTCTTCTTGTCTCTTCGCCTTCGTGCGGCGGCAATTAAGAGGCCCTAATTAGGCGAAGTAGCTGCGTAACACCTCAAGGGAATTAGCAATCAATGCTTTCGCAAAAGAAAGCCTAATTAAGGATGATGTCATAGCCAATCCCCAAGGCTACTTTTCTCGACGGCTAAGGCTTTTCTTCGATGAGGGACTTATCAAGAATCGAGCACCCAATTGTCATGGTAATTGCCGTAATCCATAAATTATACTAATTAAGAGGTAAAGGCATTACAGAATATGTTAATAAGGGATCGAAAAGTGTAAGCTTGCAGATAGTAAAGCACGATATTTTTCCAAGCCTTCACAATTTTTGCTTTCACAGCCGGAAAGTATCCTTAAACGTGGCTGTTACTCAAACTTTAAAATAAACTGGAAAGTTACGGGAAATCCCACTGTAATTTAGTGTACTTTAGTGAGACGTGAGACTGGATGGTAGGGTGGGGGCTGAACAAATCAAATTTACGAAATTCAAAATGACATATGGCGGAAAAGTTGACTTTGAGCATCACTACCACACACACACTCATCTAAGGTCACTTCATGGGTTGCCACAAGTAGGACCTTCCGTTAAACATTGTGTTTCAATGGGCAGAATGGCAGAAAAAGCCAAAATGACGATCTGACTAGTTTAAAATTTAATTTTAATATTATCTCATTTGTTATTCTGAGAAACCATGTAAACAATGCTGTAATTAAAAGTACTTTCATTTTAGCTCAAAACTCTAGGTGTAATTTAACATCAAAGATGGACCAAAGTAGCATAACTTAAATCATACTATTCTCGAAAAAAAAAAAGAAATTATTGAAATTGTGGTTACCTTTTATTGTTTCTGACCTTATCAAATGAGATAATGTAATTTTAAACCAGCTAAATCATCTTTTTTTTTCCCTTTTCGCCGTTCCGCCCATTGACTATACAATGTTAAGCTTTAAGGCTCTTGTGGCAACCCAATAAGTGGCCTAAGAGTGATGATGAATTTTTTTGTGCGTGGTAGTGACTTTAAAGGGATATACTCTCATCGCCATTTTTCTCGATCCACCACATCAAGTACGGCGCTAAAGGTATATTTCCTTACCGTTAGTCTTTCCCTAGCTAAAAATCCTTTTTTAAATGTGGCGTCTAGGAGATTTTCTGTTGAATATAATGGAACTTTACTTACGAACGATCCGTAAGTATATGATGCATTGCACGCTTACAATAACCATGACGTTTCATCTCTGTGGGTGCATGTACTAATTTGCTAATAATTATCGTGAGATCAAAAATCTAAAAGCGTAATGCCGTAAAAATTAAAGTTAATTATTCCAATAGATCGCCGAAGAAAAATTGTACGACACTAGCCTAGAAAATTATAAATTGTGATGTTAAAATACGAGGATCAATCCGGGATGTGACGACACGATTAATGCGTTCATGCTGGTTCGTCTATTAGGCACAATGCCAAATGAGACAGTGGCTACGTTCTTCAACGCAGCTACTATCTCACATGACCTTGATTTTCGTATTTGCTCGGAAGGCGACCAGCGCGAACTGTTATAAGGCAGGCCTTAAAAGTAACTTTTCCACACTATAACATTTTGAACTTCGAAAATTGTATTTTTTTCAGCCCACCCTACTTGATGTAGGGATGAGTTGAAAATATCGGCTTTCAATACCCGCAGTTCTGGAAATATTATTCACTGGATGGAAAAGGAGATTAAACGAGTTAGGCTGGTTTTTGGTTGAAGATAATGACTTAAGGCTACCACGATTTACAGCGTATTTTTGTGGAATTAATGGTTGGTTGAATGTTCGCCTTAAACCCCGGGGACTCATTTCACGCAGGCTTGACTATTAAATGTTTGATAAAAACACATTAAGCAATACCAAGGTAAACACAAGGCATATCCGTTAAGAATGAGAAATATTTGATGGGATAGAGTTTGAGAAATTTTCTACAACTAAACTACCTGTACATCCACTTTCGTGTGGCACTCACAGCGCTCATTCAGTAAACCAATTGGTTTATAGATTTTATAAGTTTATAATTATGATGGCTCGATTATATAGGGACCAGTCAAATTTTTATATTCTATGTATTGGCTACGATTTAAATCATGAAGAGACTCATGTGATACAATCAAAGAAGGGTAGAGTACTTTCAGAATCCAAGTTCTGCACCCATCGTTCTTCGTGTATATATACATACATACCGTGTATCTTTTCTTTGCCTTCACATTCGAAATTTGGTCATTTTCGTATATTTAGCCGAAAATGTTTTTTTAAATTGTCAGTCAGTCGTTAATAGCTTTTGTAATTTTAGTCTTCTATACAGACGTACCGGCTGAGAAGACTTTTGCAACGACTTTGTCCGTCCGTCCGTCGCTTTTTTCAACTTCGCAACGGTACCAGATAGAGACGACCACTGTTTACAACGTTAGATTCAGTGTCAAGAGTTAGTTAAATAACATGGCAAATTAAAACATCGTTACCTCCTTATAGCTAATAGACTTTTTCGACGTAACTAAATTAAATAATAACATTTCATCGTCGAATTGAAATCCTAAGGATTCGTGTTAACGCAGCCTTAAAAACAAAAACATTTTAGCTTCGTTTAAAAGAGTCTTGTCGCATTGTTGCATGAATGAGTAGGCTTACGGTCGAACCAAATTCTTCATTAGGCCTATCTGCTACTTACGAAACTAAAACTACCGTTAAAAAAATTACACCTAAAAAATGAAAATTAAGCCTAAAATCACGTTACCATGGCATCGTCAAGATGCTACGATTCGCTGCTGGCTTTCTCAAAAGCGTCTCTCCTGTCCTTTCCCTACCACTGATCTATATAGGCTACGTTGCGCATTACGTTGTAACACTGTAACTGTGTGCCCGGATCGAGGCATACCGTGATGAAAAAATGAATAGGCTTACTGTATATAATCTAAATCTCCGTCAGTTGCTACTTACGAAATGAAAGTTGTAAATTAGGCCTAAACGCTGACAATTACGCCTAAAATGTAAAATAAGCTTCAAAGCTAACACACTTTTAACGGGCAATTCTGATGATTACTGCTTTTATATAATAGAGATAGCTGTTGCAATGCGTGATACAGAAGTGTGCATCAATGTAGGTAGTGGCAGAACTGTACAGAAAACCGGATGCGACTAGGTATAGTCGCTGTAGCCGCTTGTTTGCTTTCATTTTCAGAATTAAGAACTCATTAGACTGAACAGTTTTGAATTGTGGGTTTTGAATTTTCTGGGAGGGCAAATTACACTTTTCGACGCCCTCCTTCAGCCCCCTTTTTATGCCCCCTTTCGGTATGCACAAGAATTGGGGGCATATTTAAAAATACTTAGCTGATACGTTTGTTTTTTGTTATAACACTTTTCTAAGTGGAGTTGTCTGCAGCCCCCCCCCCCCCCTCCATGCACACACCACTTCCTGCCATCATTAGCAACATATTTCACACAATCTCATTAGCACGGCCGGTAGGCAGTGCTTATTAGCGTTCGTTTGCGTACTAGAATTAAAAAAACTAGACAGGCGGGGGCCCAGAATGCAATGCTGCAACTTGTAACAATGGGGCAACAATAGGCGAGGCGCACAAGATCGGATTGTAGCTAACTCGAACAAGATGCAACGATGCTCGGGCACGGGGAAAGTAACATTGTCGTGGTAGCTTCGGTATAGGCAGTGGAGCAGTGCCACCACGGGCGGAGTTCGGCATCAGTCTGCCCTTCTGGCCAGCGCGCATTGTTGCACGGCTACGTACAGGACACTCGCTATTCCCAGCGCACAGGTGGCGTCTTGGGTGGCATCATCAGCCATCACACAGGTGTGGTAGAGACGGCACGGGGCAAACACTTTCTCCTGGAGTGTGTACTTCATGGTGATGCGCGAGACTTGCTGAGGCTGAAGATTGGCGGTATCGGGGCTCGTTTACGCAACGACAGTTTTCTCCCTCACTAGCTTTTACTTGGTCAATAAAAAATCTGATTGCTGCTTCTCACCTTTACCGGAGTATGCGGCTTTCGAGTTGTCTTTGCGTGTTAGTAGCCATGGCAACGACGGAGACGCAAATCTTCTCCTCGTGCCTCGTGACACGGCGTACGATGTTTGCAACATTTGAGCGTCGATTTATGACAACCAGAAAACAATTTTTACTTCAGTACAAGACGACGGACTGTTTTTTTGTATGCCGGCATTCGATGCCGGTCTTCGCTTCGATAGCCACGAAATGGACGACATGTTGGATTTTGAATTCTCGCTGCGAGAAGCTATTTATTCCACCGACGTTTGATCATTGCTAGAAGCTGTACTTTGAGGGAGAATAGCAAATTTTGGAAATAGCGTGAAATGACAACAATCTTGTAGCAATGTTTAAAATTACTGTACAACTTTGTTCTTTATCTGTGTTGTTATAATTTTATAACACATACAATTTGTTATCTATTAGCGCATTCATTTAGTAGCAACAGGAAACTAATCATAAATAAATAACGGTTGACCAGCAAATAGCATTCGGCGAGCGAGAATGACTTGTTGCGTAAACACGCTCTCATGTCATTTGGAGGGTCTGCTGCGGACAAGTAAAAGGAAACATAACATTAAGTATTGGTTAGCGGTGGCAATGTATGCGGAGTGACTGGAGTGCGACTGTGAGCTCTCTCATCCTCTTCTATTTACATGTAGCTCGATGGTAGTAGTAATAGTGGTGGTGATAGTGAGACCAGGCTGTATATGTTTTTCTTGTGTCTTCATATGTATTTGGCTACATTCATGTGGTTGTGGTTTCCTTGTATCTTTGTATCTTTGTGTCGTTGTACTAGAACTTAAGGCGGGCGCGTGGCCTAGGGCCAAGGCCCCAATATAACAATTGGAATTGGAACTGGCTGCGGTTCATTAAGTATATTCAATTGTTGTCGAGAACCAAAATGAAATGGCCTTGATTTTCAATTTAATTTTTCAGTTCTAAACCATAGGTTGCAAAGTCTATAATTTTGAGGACTTAAGGCCTCAAAATTGGACGGACGACATGACTGATTTCAAGGACCACGCTAGTGGTCCGCCCGCCAAGTTCAATAATTGTCACACTTCATTGTAAGAAAAACATTATTTAACTCCTGCATTGTTGTTACATGGCCACTAGCTTTGGTACGTTATCTGAAACCAGAGTCGAGCGTATTTCACGATGATGAGGATAAATACCTATGCGGCGAAACAGCTTGAAAATTAGTATTGGAAATGGACAATCTTTGTGCCCTGACAAGCAATAGTTGTATTTCAATCAAGTGCACAAACCGTATCAAGGTGATAAAAGTGCGTGAAGATCGTTGATTTCAGCTGACTACTAACTACTATATCAAGGACCACTAGCGTAGTCCGCCCGCCAAGTTCAATAATTGTCACACTTCATTGTAACTTCATTGTAAGAAAGTCGTTGTTTAATTCCTGCATTGTTGTTGCATGGCCACGACGTTTGGCCACGACTTTTGGCCATGACCGGGTGCGGTTAACGCTCGCTAAAACCCTTCGACCCTTTGACGACTTTTGGTACTTTAACACAAACCAGAGCTGAGCGTATTTCACGATGGCGAGGATAAATACCTATGCGGCCAAACAGCTTGAAAATTGTTGGAAATGGGCAGCCTTTGTGCCCTGACAAGCAATAGTTGTATTTCAATCACGTGTTTAAACTGTATCAATGTCATAAAAGTGCGTGAAGATTGTTGATTTCAGCTGACTACTATATCAAGGACCAGTGCGCTCAAAAATCGGGTTTAATACACTTAAGCATGTCAAACATGGGCATACAATAAGCCAAACCATGTCCAATTGGCTGGTGTAACGGCTAATTGGGCAATGACAAACGTAAAAATTATGAATTAGAAAATTTTTACACACTCCAGACAAAAAAGGTAGACGTGACTATTAGACAGTGGAATTCTTTGTATTCACAGGCCTATGAAAGTTGTGATATCCACCAAAAACCAAAACTGGTATAAGAGCAGCCGCCAAGTTTCCAGAAAGGTTCGGCCTTTCAAAGTAGTGATATCATTCAACCAGAGAAAGGCGGCCAAGGTTAATCCTATTAGCCAAGTTAATCGCACGGAATAATACTTAGAACATTAAATGAAAACTTGAAAATTGCTATCGCTAGTAGCAATCTTCTAGTTTTCATTTAACTTTCGAACTATTAGTAAGTGCGATTAACTTGGTTAATAGGATTAACCTTGGCGGCCTTTCCCTGGTTGAATGATATCACTACTTTGAAAGGCCGAACTTTTTTGGAAACTTGGCGGCTTCTCTTATACCAGTTTTGGTTTTGGGTGGATACTGACTACTGACTGCTAACTACTGACTACTGACTACTGACTACTAATGCCGCTCATATAAAATAAATTATGCGACAGATACGAATGAAATTTGGTATTCAACACTCCTTTAACTCCAATACGTGCCTTTTAAGGTTTGACGATTGGGGAGGCATTAAATAAAAAGATTGCAATAATTTGTAAGGCTATTTTTCGGTATGTTGGAAAAACGCCACCGGTGATCAAAATAAGCATTACTCGTTATTAGTGTTACGAGTAACAATGCAAACGGACTGCCAGAAATAATCGGCAACACAACATTGTTGATAAAATGCACTTGCTACTTGTTTGTATAGGGCGTATGGCTTCGGGCCACTAAGCTCTTAACAAATTAGCAGTCCGCGCTACTTATTGTTGATGGTTGAATGGAAATAAATCAGCCTTAGGGTTTCGGGCAGATGACCAGGAGTGGTTAACGCTCGTTAAACCCTTTGAACCCCTTTAAACCCTTTGAAATAAATCAGCAAACGCTTTAATTTATATGATTGAAGTCCTCACTCCAGAAAAACTTAAAAAAATTAATATCTCCGTTCTAATATTCGTATTCAATATTTTCGACCAAACTTGGCCAGATAGTAGATGAATCGGCATTGGCAAAAATAAGACGCCAAAAAAAAAAAAACTTCAAAAGAAGTGACATCTAAAACAAAACCCAGAAGGGTGAAAGAACCGCCAAGTTTCAGCCAATCAAAGTAGGGATGTCAGAGCCAAAAGGCTGCCACCAAGCTACTACATTAGTTGCCAAGCTAATCCCATCGACTATTACCTTACAGGTTAAATCAAAAAACTTGACCATTGCTACCGATAGTAGCAATGGTCAGGTTTGTTATTTAATCTGTGATCTAATACTCGGTGGGATTAGCTTAGCAACTAATGTAGTAACTTGGTGGCAGCCTTTTAGGCTCTGATCACTACTTTGATTAGCTGAAACTTTGCGGGTTCTTTCACCCTTTTTGTTTTAGATATTTATTTTCTTCTTCAATGCAGGCTTCGGGAATCTAGTTGAATTGTTTTCGCGATTGTTTGCCATAATACTGCATCTGCTTGCAATACTGCAGAATCAACTACCCATGAGCTGATACATGGTAACTCTAGACACACGCTAGTGTGTTGCCATCGAATAACAATCATGGGATAAAGCTTGGGCAGAACCTGAACAGAAATACGCATTTCTAATGTTTCGTTTTTTCGCAAACAAAATTTGGTGTACAATGGACAGTGTACAGTGTACAGTGTAAATTTGGTGTAGCAATTACAATAAAACGGCAGTAAAAAAAGCCAACAAATTAACTGAACAAAAAACGGCTTCGCCGTTTAGAAAAAAAGCATTAGAGCTCGTATCCCCATACTCACAGCTGTGAAGGTACACGAATAAAAAAAAGTATTAGAGTTCACAAGAACGCAACGAACTATAATTTGAACTCCAATTCCAGGGTACAAGGATTGTGACATGCAAGTCTCCATACACACGTATTCATGTATATCACTAATCAAACAAACAAAACGGTCGCATATTTTACAGAAATAAAATACGCACACAAAATACAACATACACACGCACATGAAACAGAACGAAAATCTAAAACACATACAAACAGACGCCGTAAACAGCAAAACGCCTACAAAGGATGAAAAATACATACACAAAGACAGGCAATAAAAACTGTTTTAATTAGGAGTATGCTTGTTTCACAAATTATAAATGAACACAAAATACACATATAGCCACTCACAGGAAACATACTTAAAATATAAAACAACATAGACAAATATTAAAAAAAAAAAGTCTGTACAACATCCAAATTAAGTGCACATAAACGTACACACGCACACAAACATTAAACATTTCAAACACAAACTGCGTTCACTTTCTGACATAACCACTGAGCAAAAAAAAGTCCTTGTTCCCTGGAATTGAAGTTCAAATTATAGTTCGTTGCGTTCGAGTGAACTCTAAGCCGTTTTTATTCGTGTACCTTCACAACTGTGAGTATGGTGATACGAGCTCTAATGCTTTTTTTCTAAACGGCGAAGCCGTTTTTTATTTAGTTAATCTTACATTATAAACCAAAGTCTCATAGCAGAAATGAAGACAACGGCGACGATGACCCCCGGAAGGGGAACAATGAAAACGTGCGAGTGTGTCAATTCTTTGGCTTTAAGTTGAAACTGGTACGTTGTTGCTTTGAAAAGAAGTTGAAATTGGCACATTGTTGCCTCGACTAATAATTTGCTCTGCGCGGTCATCGCAAAGGCATGTCTTAAATGACGTTATATACGAAGGACAGTAAATTTTTCACAAGTCTTAACAAGGGAGGGGACTTAACGGGGAATGCCTGTTTGTGGGGCAGTACATCTGTTTGGCGGAAAGGGGGAGTATTACACAAAGAAAAAGTGACTGTTGCAGTGAACGTTCAGGCAGCACCGAGCAAATACAGAGAAACAACCACGGGCCAAACAAATCCCCGGGCGAAGCCGGGTACAACTGCTAGTCGTAACGTATTTACTGATATTCTTGAAACATCACAAGACTGGTGAGGAGATTAATAATACGTAGTTAAAAAAACGAGAGTTGAGAACACAATTGTTTTTTTTTTCAAGAACAATAAAATCTGTTCAGCAATAAAAACGAGGAGACGAACCATAGATAGGAAATAATACATTTTCTTACACATATATCTCCATAGTACAAACACCCTAATTAGCGCATCCACAATACAGGCCGTGCTATGTAGGAAACCTTAAACCCTCAACTCAAAAAAAAATCGGGTTTCTATGGAGACTGGCAAGTGATCAGCTCGTTGACAAATTTTGAGAGTGGGTTTAGATTGAATGAGTGACGCAGGATCCCTAACTTTGGTATCACCAGGAGGAAATGAAAGCTGCGTATGCTTTATTAATATCCTCCTGCATCACTGATAATTTGTTGCAACCAATTTACCTTTACTGAACAAACATTTTTCTTGCATGCTCCATGGGGGAAAACTGGCTTTGAAGAAAACAGATCTTTCCAATAATTTGTACGCCCCCTTGGCCCGTTCTTGGCCCCCCTGCTCCCCCTGTCCCCTCCCCCCCTCCCGTTATTTACTCCACTGGGGTGGATGAAAAACATTCGATCCAGTTGCCCTCGGATTGGGCAAGAACTCACAAAAACATGATACGTTTTTTTTTGTTTAATCATGATCTTGTGAGTGCTTGCTCAGTCCGAGGGCAACTTGAGCAGAAACTTGAAACTGGGAAATTTGAGTTCAGGTTATAATAAAAGAAGAAAGTTGGGCTGAGAAGGCAAGCCTCGGCCCGGAACAATGTTGCGGCGCCGAGAAAACGTCGGAGGAAGACAGGCAGTGACGCGTCATGGTGGAGGTGCCCCCATCCCCCACCTCCCAAAGATGGGAAATAATTAAAATGTGGTAAAAGCAAACAATATAAGGCACTTATTGCATTCTTGAAAAATTATGAAAATTTCAGGGCACTAAAATCACTTAAAATCAGATTTACAGGTTCCGAGGGACTTATAGCACCCACCCCCTCCCTAGACCCCGTATTTGAATTCTCGGACCCCATTTTTAATCCCAACTTTGTGCCTTACCTAAGCTCCCCCTCCCCCCCCCCAGCAAAATTTGTGGTGCAGTATTTAGACAAGTCGAAAATTCTTCAAAACTACAGTTGCAACCTATTCGGGGTTCTTTACGGAAGATTACGCCCAACCCAACCATCAACAATGGTAACAACAGCATCGTTGTCTGGTACGCATGACTCCAACAGCAACAGGGAACGACAATACTAAAATGTAGGCTTAAAGCCAAACATGAAACGGTGACGTCTTGTCATCCTCCAACTGCAATAAAAAATCATGCTAAATACATACCGTCCGACAAGACCACAGTACATGTGTTTGAAACAAACTCATTCAGCCTTTCTAGTCTGATGGGTGCGTTCCCTGTTACCTGCAGTCACCGGCGTTCTCTGGCACTGAATAAGCCTTTCTAATACAATTAATGAAATCCCGTCGACATCACACGACACGTTCATATGTAACCTTCCAACACGAGCGAGCTATTTACTGTCACATGGTTCAAGAGAAATTATCTACATTATTAATGCCATAAGCGTGTGAGGTGTCATCATCTCACAGCAACGACAGCAAGCAACGCTTAGAATCAGAACGTATGGCTCCATCTGTTGTAGGTGATGATATCCATTTCCTACTTCGTCAAAGCCACCTGAGCTATATCTCGTGAGCAGCATCTTCTGCAATTCGGGCAAAGGGGTAGATGTTATACGCATTGCTGTCCTTGGGCGGGTTACCTGCTAGTAATGGAATAATAATTCACATTAATCCTGTGAAAACCGATACTTAATGTTTGGCATACAGTCGCATGCATAAGAAGAGTTCAAAAACTACTTGTTGCTAAGTCAATACAAAACATATAACTCACAATTTTGTCACCCAAATCGGAAAAATACGTGGTAAAAATACGTTTGGGCTAAATAAATTATAGATTCAAATAAAATAGAGCACTACGCACTACACGAAATTAAAAAAGCGCCTAATATTTCGAAGATAAAAAACTTGTCTTTATTTTCAAAGGTAAAACATTAACATCACAGGACACAACACTACAGAAACTTTACCAGGGAAACGCCATATTGGACACAAGCTCGAGATCTATTACTTCGCCCCCCTGTATAACGATACCCACTATTTTAATAGAGTTAATCTTGAAACTTTTCTTGTCCTACCTCATAAAGACTCTGTTTTCAACTTTTAGATTGCAACCCATTCGAACCTTCAGTCTTGGCTAAGTTTTTTTTCCACCAATTTCTCTAGTTTTTGTCCCCCTGCAGGCCAATTTCCTGAAAAAAAGTTACAGAAGTGTCTGTACAACCCATGATGACGTCTCCCTACGAAGTTTCTGTGGTGTTGTATCCTGTGATTTTAATGTTTTACTTTTCAAAATGAAGACAAATTTTTTATCTTCGAAATATTAGGTGTTTTTTTTAATTGTATTTTGTGTAGTGCGTAGTGCTCCATGTGTTTTTATCTAAATCTCAACCGTTTTTTGTTAAACTTCTTTAAATTATAGATGCCTTAAAAGTATACAGTTTTCAGTATGGACAAACAACGCCAAAACATAAAAATACATGACAAGTCTTTTTCTTATCTCTTTATCTGCAGCCCACCAGCAAGTAGAAGGAAAAACGTACCTTGGATGAGAGGATTTGCCCCAGGAAACCTAACAAAGTAAGCATGCTATGGCGAGTGGTCAGGGTGATCGGCTTCAAGGCAATTGGATTTTGGAATGATTCCCCACCACCAGCCAAGTTTCATATGGGATTTTAACAAATATATCATTCTAAATTCCTCCAAGGTGGTGAAACACGTAAACATTCAGGACATTAAACAGTAAACGGTCAGTGTGGAATTAAAACACATACCCACACTTTACAAATACGAAAGTAGGTACATTTTTCGATGGCAACATCTGAAGTGTGATATTAAAGTGTGCGCGGTCTCTCTTGAGTTCGCCGCTGACCGAACACAGAAAATCGATTGTACGTTTTTGGCAGCAGAGCGCCTTGTTGATATCCAAGATGGTTACAAAAACAATGACGCCCGTCGTTTAGCGCCCCCTCCAGGAAGACGTAGTCGCTCGTAAAATACTTCCAGGACTCAAGATACGCCGCGCACACAATAGGATAATTTTGGATGTACGCTTTCAGACTGGCCTACTCGAATAAAGTCTGGATTTCTGCTACTATTCCGAATAAGGGCTGGCTTCATTCTACAACTCCGAATAAATCAACTCTCTTCCTTTCGGGATAGCTATTATGCTAATGGGAAAACCCGTGTGTGTATTTCTCCCACTCCTCCCTCACCCCTTCCCGAAAACTTGAACGCTGCAGCCAAAATGATGGTGCCACTTTCGTTTCAATTTTATTGCCACGTACAAATATCATGCCTCACTGAAATCTCGTTCGTAAGATTCGTTCGCAAACCTGTCTCTCATCTAATCACGAGAGACTTCATCTCAAACTCTCTGCTCGTCCGTGTGTTTTTGATAACTTTATCGCCAAGGAAATTGACGAATTCCGGCACGGGCAATTGGGACTGGGTTGCGTGCGATTCAAGCATCCTCTGCGCTCACCATCAGTCCCAAAGACGTCACTCAAGCACGTCACTTTTTCTCCCTCATCAATGGAAAAAGCACTCATCTCAGCCGATAACAGTGAGAGGAAGATGGGCAGCTTGCGGCAAAAGGTATACGCCAACTCTGACAATTACACGCCACTCCAGCGGATAGCTAAAATCTCAACTGCTGAATTGAACTTTAGGGATAAAGGAGATGCGTACTGAGCTTTCAAAGCGCTAAAAAATGAAACGGAGGCACTGTTCATGCAAGTAATGGATGATGAGTGGCAGATAGATCTACGTTTATCAAAGGATTGAGTGTATTATTTTGGCTGTCATAGGGAAATCGTGTTAATGTAATGTGCTTGTTTTCGTTAGAATTGTTTAGCTTAGCGGGGATGGTGATACAGACGGAGATGTAAACAGGAATAGGCAGTTATTATAGCAACACAAAGAATTAAATGTGTTGGGCAAGCATGTTCATTCTTTTCACGGCAGCAATGAGGGGGGGGGAGAGCACTTCATTCTTTACACGGCAGCAGTGAAAAAGGGCGAGTGGTAGGCAATATAAACGGTAATGTCAAGTACGTAGTAACAATCAATAACAAACGAAAAATTACGACATGTGTTGTTGACGGTAAACTACGGGTTACCAAACTTTGGGTCCAAACAGAATCGATAGCCAACGCAACGACGTACGAGGCATTGTGACAACATGGTTTCCTTTTGAACTGGCGTATGATTTAACTAGTAATAGTTAAATGAGCATCTCCCCAAAACAAAACTTGTTAAGGGGTCCCGCCCAGCCTTTAGGCCTTTTGAAGTCGTGATATCAAACGCCAAGCTCTTTCGCCAAGTTAATCCCATCGAGTAATAGTTCGAAGGTTAAATGAAAAATTGGAAAATTGCTTACTGCGCAGTTTTCAAGTATTTCATTTAACGTTTGAAGTCATCGGTGGGATTAACTTGGCGTTTGATATCACGACTTCAAACAGCCGAAGAGCTTGGCGAGAATCCTTAACAAGTTTTGCTTTGAGGAGATATCACATGTTTTGGGTTCAATTTGATAAGATCCATTTTTTTTCTTAGCAATTACAAGATGAAAAGTCGAAAATCTAGTTTAACGGTCTTTTTTTTTCTTTTGGTTTTAGTAGGTTACCATTAATAGGTTTAGGTGTTTTTGGGCATCGCATTGTCGGCGGGATGAAGATTATGACTATGTGTATGATTAAGGCTATGAGGATTATAGCGGCGTATTTAGTTTGTAGAGGCGGACATCCGGATCCGCACTCGACCATTATTGCGTGGTTATCGCTTGGTAAACCTATATTACCTCGGTAAATAGACAACACTGTCGGTTAACTTACGGATTGCTGGTTCCCCCCTGCAACAGGGTTGCGGGAGCTAAACGACTTCCGGGGGACGGAATGTATTATACGATACATTCAATGCTTATTTCACAGCAGCAACTTCAGTGGATACTAACACTGGCTGTAGACTTCCTTGCAGATGCCGAGATGAATTGTTCTTCAAAGTTGGCGGGAACAATAACTGTGATTACATGTGTTTGCTAGGTTTCTTCTGTGTCAGGGTTTTCTAACATTCAGTCAAACACAGGTATGCAACTTTCCGTTGCTGCGCCAGAAAATCGGCAAAAGAAACCCGTTAACATCATCCTGCTGATCAAATATTGGAGGGTTTGACAAATACGCGACTTTTCCGTTGGAAGGGTAATGAAGACCGTTAACAATTACATCAGATGAAATATTCATATGCCAATGCTTGGAATCCGAGTCAGGGTCATACCGCGTCATACCAGGTCATGCAAGATCGTGCTGAATAAGGCATTGCTTTCTGGCTGAAGTTCTGTCGTGTAGACGATAATTAAACTATTAGCGAAACACGGTTAAGTATTGCACATGAGATTTACTTCCCTAAAAAACACCGGAAAATACTAAGTCTGGGAAATTCCGTCAGTCTATAATAAAGGTTTACTGAATGCTAGTTGTTGTAGAGTATGGTTTTTGTTTTTGTGCTATTGTGTTTCCTTTAGCACAGAATACAGCAGAACAGAAAATAAAATCTGTATTGAGAAATGGCTCATTAGCACCATCCACCAAGGCATCCTAGTAAGATAATGTTTAAGTGATTCTTGAAAGAATTACAGTGTTTGGATGGAGGAAGAAAGAGCCATGGACGGGCCACATGTTCGGAGAATGCGCGATTGCAGAAGTTGGCAGATGATGTAGTACCAATAAGTTTCGAATCATGCAGTCCAGTACCTTGGGATGTTAACGCCAAGGTATTGGCTAACCATTTGGAAGGTAATAATCAGTGTTAAAAGTAGTCTAGCTTATTAACGCCAAGGTATTGGTTAAAGATTTGGAAGTTAAGGATCCGTAGAAAAAGTATTCAATATACTATATAGTCTAGGATATTAACGTCAAGGTACTAATTAAAGATTTGGAAGGTAGTGACAGTTGTCAAAGTAATCTAGGATATTAACGTCAAGGTACTAATTAAAGATTTAGAAGTTAGCAATCAGTTGTCAAAGTAATCTAGGATATTAACGTCAAGGTACTAATTAAAGATTTGGAAGGCAGTGATCAGTTGTCAAAGTAATCTAGGATATTAACGTCAAGGTACTAATTAAAGATTTGAAAGGTAGCGACCAGTTGTCAAAGTAATCTAGGATATTAACGTCAAGGTACTAATTAAAGATTTGGAAGGTAGCGACCAGTTTCAAAGTAATCTAGGATTTTAACGTCAAGGTACTTAAAGATTTGGAAGGTAGCGATCAGTTGTCAAAGTAATCCAGGATATTAACGTCAAGGTACTAATTAAAGATTTGGAAGGTAGCGATCAGTTGTCAAAGTAATCTAGGATATTAACGTCAAGGTATTAATTAAAGATTTGAAAGGTAGCGACCAGTTGTCAAAGTAATCTAGGATATTAACGTCAAGGTACTAATTAAAGATTTGGAAGGTAGCGACCAGTTGTCAAAGTAATCTAGGATTTTAACGTCAAGGTACTTAAAGATTTGGAAGGTAACGATCAGTTGTCAAAGTAATCCAGGATATTAACGTCAAGGTACTAATTAAAGATTTGGAAGGTAGCGACCAGTTGTCAAAGTAATCTAGGATATTAACGTCAAGGTACTAATTAAAGATTTGGAAGGTAGCGATCAGTTGTCAAAGTAATCTAGGATATTATCGTCAAGGTACTAATTAAAGATTTGGAAGGTAGCGGCCAGTTGTCAAAGTCATCTAGGATATTAACGTCAAGATACTAATTAAAGATTTGGAAGGTAGCGATCAGTTGTCAAAGTCATCTAGGATATTAACATCAAGGTACTAATTAAAGATTTGGAAGGTAGCGATCAGTTGTCAAAG
>JAHWFP010096920.1:34906-50536 GCA_023313725.1 Lithobius niger
GTACTAATTAAAGATTTGGAAGGTAGCGATCAGTTGTCAAAGTAATCTAGGATATTAGCGCCAACATATTGGTTAAAGATTTGGAAAGTAAGGAATAGCAGAAAAAGCAATTTAGAATATTAACGTCGATGTATTGATTAACGTTTTGGAAGGTAAGGATCAGTAGAAAGAGCAGCCTAGCGTAAAGTTGCTGGTTAAGGATTTGGAATGGAAGGATCGGCTTCACTCCCACGGACAAGACCATTACCGTAAAAAAAGTCCACCCTGTAATAATCAATTCACCCAGAATTTGCTTCAAATAAGAAGCTCAGGGTAAAGAAATTTTCATCGCCCAAATCTTTGTTTGGTGATATTGGCGAGACTTAAGATGGGAGAGGAAAATGCTGCTTGAACATGACCTGCAATTTGGGATCAATAGTCTAACAGTCTTCAGCAAATTCCTTATAAAGGATTGAGAAAAGATTCACCAGAGCGAAGCATTACAGAATATAATAAGATCTTTTTTGTTAACTTTGGGAAGGATGAATTTTGGGTATTTTTGGGAAGTCGTTTTAGTCGTTTTGAAATCTTTAAGAATGATGTGTTAGTCAATGTGTTTCTAATGGTTGTTGTAAATGTAGGTGGTAAAACGGCCGTGTAGTTATCAGTCTCTGCACCTACATTTCATTGGGAAAATGTAATATGTTACTTTCTCAACGTCTGTTATTAATGATTGTCCAAATATAGCACTAATTGGTGGTATTCAAATATGTTGAGCTGTTCTCCAATTAGTGTAATAATTGAACAGCGCTGTACCACGAGCCACGGCTGTTTATCGTGACGTCATCAAGAGTTAGCCAATGACGAACGAGAAACACGGATCATGGACCGTCTGATTGGACCGTCCGATTGGAAACCACACACAAAAAAATAAGAAAAACCCATGAGGCATTTTTGAACACCATTAACCAGGCCTTTCCTCCAAGAAGAAAAATACAACATATCCTGTTTATCGCCAAACAGAGATGTAAGGTATTAAAAAAAATCTAAATATATAGATTTTTTTTAATACCTTACATCTCTGTTTGGCAATAAACAGGATATGTTGTATTTTTGCTTGCACTAAACCATAGGCGAACATTGTGACAGCCAATCACAACGAAGTACAACTAGGCCGGCCATATGTCGGGAAAAGCTAGTATTTATATATTTTACTATGTCAGTGGATATTGCAGTTTTAATAACCGTTCTGTAATCACGACTTATTGGGTAAATGGATTTCTTAAATTCGAAAAAAAATTAAAATTAGCCTTTTTTAAAATTATAATTACTGCAAACACCTCCCCCCCATAAAATCAGACAAGTTGTGCGTCTTTTCACATTAGAAATTAAGCACTTAATTCTACTGTATGGTTTTTTCAACTTGTCAAGTACCAATGTACATCTAACAACTACAATCACAAATATAGAGTACCAGAGTTAACTAAAATCAAAAGAAAACACTGATAAAACACTGGTATATTTCTGAAGAGTGACATTAAAAAAAAAATGCACTGGCTGGCAGTTCACTTACAGTAGATATTAACTGAAAAAAAACTTACGTTTTGCATTGCTAAAAGTACACGTTACCACAATGTATTAAACAGTAAAAACACAGGTAACATTTCAGAGCATAAATCAAACTGGCTTCATATCAAACATTTTTAAACACATTAAAGCCTCACACTATCGAAACCCAATTCAGCGACATCGTGAATTGGACCATGTTTTTTGTGAATTTGTTACTTTGTTCTTAAAATTTTTGATAATGAAACCGATTCGATTCATGCTTTTAAATGTGTTTTTACCATTTAACACGTTGCACTTGAATGTACTTTTAACAATTATTCATCTACAGTGACAAGACACTTAAAAACCGAAATTTCCGCTTAATGTTTAAAGCTTTCTCAATCCTGAAAATACAGAGAAACAACCAATAAATAATGACATGCAACGTAACTTAAAGTTAAAAAAAAGTGAAGTATTGACAGCTTACCCATTCCTCACGCAACTTGGTCGTGAACTATGGACTCATTAAACACTTCTGATGCTCACACGGTACACTACGTATAGAGCAGTGACACGACGTAGTATTATTGTATATAACTCTATGCTGGAGCCTTAATGAGTTAGCTGCAAGGAGCACTGTAGAGAGAAACAGAAGGGCGTCATACTGAAGCCGATGCTGTGAAGAGTGATTTCTTAGCCCTAAAACGCGCGATTTTTGTTGTTGGAGAAAACAACGTTATTTTAAGCCTAAGAATTCCGCTCTTCCGTTGTTTTTCCCTCCATTTTTATGTAGTGCACCTTGTAGTTATGCCCTCCAAAACCCATACTGGTGCCAATATGGCGGCAAATGTCACTGCTCTGTAACAACCTGCTAACCACAAAACAAAACAGAGGAACTGGCAAAACTAGCGCTCAAAAACGTGATCTACAGCATTCCATGACTACAGAATGTGAGAAACATGTTGTAGAAGTGTACTCACATATCTTTTTTAATTATTTGGAAAAAAAGAACACGAAGCTGCAATAAGAGGACTGATAAAATCCACTCACTAGAAGTGCATCTTAAGAAGACTGGTTATTTCAGAACTTCTAAAACGAAAGTCATGCGGAGGAAGGGCAACATACAAGTAAGAAGACCGCTGGAGTCATTTTCTGTTACTCTCCCAAAGCAATAAAAAGTGCCTAACCATAACCATAAGAAGGTTCCAATTGCATCAGAAGTCTTAGTTTAACGAGCTTTTAGTAGACGACCATGTGGAATAGTTAAGCTATAAATACTGCAATGTTGTAGTAAATTTTGAGCTGTAACCGGCTTACATGTACGGCAGCATGCAACTCACGAAGCTTACACTTCGTAGTTCGGCTTGCCTCAATCATGGTGGCCTGCCAGCCTTCCAATTACTGCAGACTCAGGAATTGGACCGCTGCCAGACGCAGGTGGCAGCACGGGTCCACCGCAAATCCAATTGGAACCGTATTGTACCTGTTCACCAGTTGCCTGAGGCAAGAGACCATTGTTCTGGCTGCTTTAAAAGAAGCTCAGATCGAGAGCTCGAGCTAGGTGGTGTTTGGGGTTCAGACTGAACGGTCAGAACCTCTTGAGCCTACAGGGTCAGTTAGAAAGATAAATTCTGGCTGATGCCTAATATGTGGTACTCTGTGTATAGACCTCTAGCTACACAGTAAGGAATGAATTGGAATTGAGTTCTTGAAGTTGAAACCTATCGCCCATTCCCTGAGTAGTTAGAAAGTTATCTTCCATTGTTATTGCTTTTTAACTTTTCGGAATGTGAAACCTGTAGATATAACGTGAGATTTTTGGCTTTAAAATGTTTTCACTGTGGTTGAACTTACGGTCAGCACGTTTTTTTTTTTTTTAATATCAAAGCACTGATAGTTCTCCAAGGTAGTCACCTCCCTCAAGCCCTTTTCTTTAATGTAACAGGCGACAGTTTTCAACCCTTTCATCTCCCGACCTCTGTCAGGTTTTGCTAGACCGTATTCTATCCTTAGATCTCTACATTTTTGTACGGACGTGTTTACTCAAAACTCAGGTCCATTATGTTTTATATTTTACGCTGATTGATTGCAGTCAACCTGTTAGCGGTTCTGTTAGCAAACTTTTCACTTTAACTCGATGGTCTGTAAGATACAAGCGACCAGGCATCCTCCTAAAGACTTTAGTGATGATATCTTGATCTGAAGGACGTAGAAAATCCGATATGAAATTGCAAGTTGGCTAAAAGGTGGACAGTGTGAATAATCGTTGTCATCAATCACTGAACGCCTAACCTTGCCAAGCCTTAACATTAAGTTCACGTGCAAAAAATATCGTGGAACACCATCGTCAACTAGCGATTACTCCGTGTCCCTTCAAGAAATGCCGCTGGAGAACGTCTCCATCCGTCTGAAGAAAAATGCCTGCAAGGAAACCTCTTTGATCTCCCTTTTTTTTTTTAGCAAGTGGGCGGTAGGCAGGATGGCACTTAATGTTGGTGGGCAAACGCTTATTTGCTTTTGAGGAATAGCTTCTCTTGCATTCCTCCGGTCAGGAATTCCATCAATCACCCTCGGGAGTTTAGACGAATAACCTCTAGGACGCATACTGGTAACTCTGTCTCAAAAGCTCTTTGCCTTTCTTGATGGAGAAGAAGATGGGGGAAAGAAGGAAGGCGAAGAAGCCAATCTTTTTACGATTGATTTTAAGGTTTCTCCGAAGAAATTCCGCGCATTTGCGGTTTTAGGAAATCTGTGACCCAGTCAGATAAGCCTCATACGTACACGTTTCACTGTTCTGTTCTCGTGTAGGTGTACAGAGAGAACGCACATGGCAAGAGAGGATTTAGAAGGGGCTGTCTAAAGGGATGAGGGGGTGTTTCTGTCGGCCATGACAGCTGGGCCAACGCCATTCATCACTGTCACGAAGTAGCGAAGGTTTGTGACGTCAGGCATCAAGAGTGCATCCATTGAATCCCCTAGAGATGCACAACGCGTGAAAAGCACGCATGCATGGGAAAGGCAAAAAAAAGCGTTTGGAGCCCTGTCGACAATGCTAACGGAGAAAAAGGCTTTAATAACAAGTCCTTGCCCTGCTGGTGGTACTGGATGAACAAATTAGGGTTGCTCTATATTTCCTACAAGCTTTCTTTCTGAGTATTTGGTGAGGAAAAAATTATACTGGTACCGGAAACCTAATGACCAAGGAATCTGCAGCTCAGCTGTTGGGTTAAAGATAGCTGCCTGATATATTGCTGATGGTATACCTTTACTTGCTTTAATCTTTTGGAGAATCATATTTAAATCACCCAAAGTATTAGGGCTGGCCAGGCAAAGGCAATATAAATTGAGCAGTTAGTTGGCATATCTGTAAAGATTATCCATAATGTGGGGATAAAAATTAATAAAAAGGTAAATAAAACTTAATAAAAGTTACCCAAACCTCTTGTACACTGAGTTATTCCAGTGAAATTCCCAAGGTTAAAGTTACACTTGAACATTCAACTTGGTGTTAAATTACTTGTATCACTTGGTTTAATATCTGGAAGTGTGTACATTTATCCTGGTGATATACCCGTTTAATTCACTGGCATTAGATAAGTCTAGGGGGGGGGGGGGATTTCAAAAGTCAAGAAATCAGAAGGAGTGCGATAGTGGGAGGATTGAACAGACCTTGAGGAGGACGAAGGTGAATACCAAACTGACAACGAGGAGGAAAGAAGTTGGGACCAAGTTGACTATGAGGATGACAACAGTGAGGACTGTACTAACCATGAAGGGGGTGACAATGGGAACCGAATTGACCATGAGGATGACAACATCGAGGACTGTACTCACCATAATGGAGGCGACAGTCAGAACCGAATTTATTACGAGGATGACAACAGTGAGGACTGTACTGACCATGATGGGAGCGACAATGGGAACCGAATTGAAGACGAGATGACAACAGTGAGGACTGTACTAACCATGATGCGGCGACACACGGAAACCAAATTTATCATTTATGATGATAACAATAAGGACTGTACTAACCATGATGGACACAACAGTGGGAACTGAATTGAACATGAGGGCGACAACAGTGACGACTGTACTAATCATGATGGGGCAACAGCGGAAACCGAATTTACCATTAGTAACAAAACAGATGGAGTTTCAGAAAGAGCAATATCATCTTCAGAGAATCCTCTTCAGAAGATGTAACACCACAAGAAGCAAACTTAACCTAATCCAGGAGATACTAAAGAAGATGTAATCTAATTACCAAAATTTCCGTTCTACACACATGCCGTTGAATCACCACTGTAAGACTATTTCTTTTATGGGAAAGACAATCATCGAGTATTCTGTTTTTTTTACTAGCTTACAACCCCGTCTAAAGATGGGTGAATTTACTTTATAATAACACTAAAATGACGTCGTTTTTCTTTTGCTTGGTCTTGACTCCCTATCGCCTCAACCCCCCCCCCCCTCCCAACCCACGGCTCACTCCACATTCTAACATTTTACAATTACTTAGCTCTTTTTTTTAATTTTCTGGTGGTCCTTTGAATAAAGGCCTTTGAATAAAGACCTTTGAATACAACGTTACTTACCCAATTATGAAACAGACGCTTCAACTACCCCAATCCCCACCCTTCCATGACCTCTACTTCTATTTCTTCCCTCACCCTCCTAAATCGCCATACTCAAAAAAAAACATGAAAAAACTGAAGTTTTAGCAGTACGATGTCTTTGCAGCGTACTTGGGATCTGTTGGCGTATTTGGGATCTAGTTGGCGTTCCTACGAATTAATGACGTTCTTAAAATTCACCGTTTTGTTGCTTTGGTTTTCAAAAATGTTATGCATGAACAATGCATGCAAACACTCCTCCTGCGCATAGTTTAAAATCTGTGACGTACTTTCCATCCAAACCTCCCTCTTTCTAACCCCCCACCCCCAACGTGAAGCCTGCACAACGTATTACCCAATTTCTCGCATGGCATCCTGGGAAAAATGGCATCCGTTACGCAACCAGCAACCAAGCCAGTCGCCTGGCCATTCTTAAGGTGAATGAACACCTGGCTATTCATGTAAAACGACGTGAAGAATCACAATGTTGGTGTATTGGTTGATTTGGTCCGTCGGTGATCTTCAGCCATTAAAACAGCTTTCAGGTGTCAATTCATGTGCTAAAATCTTTCAGTTGTACATTAATTTCTGATTAATTTCCCTGAACAATAATTTAACATCTGATTGAGGATGTCTGATTAATTTTGATACTTGAGAATCAAAATTAAATTGCTCGGTTTTATTGATTTACGAACCGATAACTTGAACAGACCACCGGCAGGGCAGGGGCAACTTTAAGTAAAAGGGCATGCTGATATTTTGTTTTTCGGGGAATTTTGTTTTTGCTTTTCTTTTTCTTTTTCTTTTTCTTTTGCACTTCACTCTCCATTATACCTTTTTTTTTTGCTTTTTTTTTAGCTTGTTGCTTTTTTTTACCCTTTTCTCCACTTTCCTAGCTATCTTTTTTGCCCTTTTTAGGCCTCAAGGCATTTCCCTGGCTGCAGCATCAGCATTTATTTGTTCAGAAATGCAAAATAGGACATATTTTTTTTTTACAAAAGTTCATTTTTTCCCTGAAAAGGGCAGGGGCAATGCCCCCCCCCCCCCCTGCACACGCCACTATTGAGAACTTAAAATCTGTAAATGTATAGGGCTTGGAATGCACGTGTACGTTGCACTATGGGTTATCTTTCTGCACTATGGGTTTTCGTGCAGAAAGACAGGTTGACACCAGGACACGATGAGAGGTTCCTTTCTGTGCTTTGCATAGCACATTACTAAAACTTTTCATCAGGCGAAGTCAGGAACTGGCATGTGGATTCCCGTGGAAGCCACGATCTGACCGCAGAGAATCGTAACCAGGAGACGTAAAAATAAGCTGAAAACCGGCATTTATCTGAAGAAGCTTTTCACACATTACAGAAAGGACTAATGAGCACCCTTCATAAAAGTTTTATTTCCTTGCGCCAGCAATAAAAGGTAGTGCCGAGTTGCTAAAATCGCGGAGACAATGAAGATGGGAACGTCACTGTTCAAATTGTCCAACGCATCATAGGCCTGCAGGAAATGGCAGTGTGCTCGAAGTGACCTATTTTGGTCGGCCATAATAATTCTCCGCATCGTCAACCCAATTAGGCAATTGCTTACACTATCACCTTGTCCATTCCACCTCTTTTATCGACACTTGAGGGTGTGTCTACAAGTTCGTGGATGATGATGCGTGGACACCAGACACCACCCCTGACGTGACATAAAACGGAAATAGAGTGCACATAAAATGGGCACTCTACTAAACCCCCCACCGTTCCTTCACCAAAGAATCTTACATTCCTTTCTTTTTAGTCTTTCTCCCATCGTTCCATCTGGTTCCCAAACAAACAACTCAGATTGCGGAAATTACCCCAATCCCCATACGGTATACCCAGTGATGGAACACGGAAACTGGACACCCGACATCATCGGAGCATTGTGCCGTTCCGCAAGCTATCGACCATCTCTTTCTTTCCCCTGCTTCCATTAGCTATGCTTTCATGTTGGTCTTCTTTGTTAGTCGTCCAGCTATTCCGTCCATCAGCTGCACCCCCTTTCTTACCCTATACTTCCTCTCTCCTAGTAGTGCCACGAAAGATCCCTTCCTGGCGATTGACAGATTTTATTTGCTGTCAGATGGTGTCGTTCACAGGCAACCCAGTAGCTAGACCCGAACGCAACTCCTGGACTTAAGGATATACGCAAACTCAGATAAAGCCTATTTAGCTCCACAGAAAACCAGAGAAAAAGAGACTATTAGAGACTTTTACACAGACCTGTTACCAGCGTACCTAGCACTATATTTTGGATAGCCCTTCGGGAAGCAGAGGTTTGGACGTGGGCTGGTGCGTTAAATGTCCCTAACAAATGTTCGAGCGATGCAACCTACTTTCTAGCTTTCTAGCATTTCTAGCTCCAAAAGCATTTAATAAACTGAAATATAAGATTCGTGGCTCAGTTATAAATGTATATTACGAACAAAAACGTCAAGTGTGCCGTAAAAAAAAGGGTTATATGATGTAAATCACAACAGCTCTTAAACAGATGCAATTTTTCTCAACAGTACATTCGATTATTTAAAATAAAAATCATAAATTTTTAAATTTTATAAAGTAATACATAAACTAATAAACTAATGTTATTAATAAACTAATTCGTAATAAGTGCAGCTTCTTCACGTTTTCTCAAGGTCCAGGTGAATAATTGTTGGCTCACTACCATTCATAGCCATTTCTTCATTCTTCAGTCTATATATTACGACAGGCGCTTCCTGATTGGCATTGCTCTCTAATTACAATGTTTAAAACAATGTAAAACAATAAAACTGATCATTGAGGGTCGCACGGCTCCGGAATGAGTCGACCTATTGATGAAGTGATCTCTATGAAGTTGAAGAACAACAAAATTTCTGGCTTAGATCAAATTTTAGATTTTAGGTAGGTGCATTAGTTTTTTTTCTGAAACGGTGGCACCCCAAGAAGAACAACAACAAGTGAACAGCTGGTCGAACTTACGTATGGCTCCCTACTCTTTCACTTGAACAGAATTGCATAATTTTTGGTTTAATTTATACTTTCCATACTTATCTACTATCTGGTCAAGTTTGGTCGAAAAATATTGAATATGAAAGGATATATTAATCTTTTTAGTTTTAGTAGTTTTGCTGGATTGAGGACTTCAATCATATCACTTTATCGATATTGAGTTCCAGAAGGGGTTCAGCGCACCGAAACTGATCAATTGATCAAAAACTATATGAGTGATTGGATGAGGTTATTTTTTTCTAAGAGCCAACATTTGCAGTAATGACCCTTAACTAAGTAATATCTGGATATGGTGCGGACTGTGGAGGGTCAGAGGCAGGGCTGTAGGGAGCAGGGGGTGGGAGCGGGGAGAGGGAGATGGGAGAACAGCCTCGCCCATCTTTGCGAAAATGAAAAATGTGCTAGCTTTTTGATTCCATAGTCATAAGTCTTTATCTGTTAGACCATCACTACCATAATTTGAAAGATTATCTTGGTTCATGCAGAAACGTCATATGGCCAGAATAAAACTTCCCAGGATTCCTCTCAGTTCGTCGTTTGATGTCGTTATATCAGCAAATTTTACGAGAACTATAGTAGATGGGAAATCAGAAATAAACTGTTTTAACATTCTACTAACTGGTAGCCCTTATGTTCTCCCATCAACAGCTTACTTTAGAAGGTTATGTCGGTCATTGCAGAAACGTCAACTAAATTTGGCCGAATAAAAATTTGTTAAGGATTGCTCCCACAGTTTTCGTTGTCCGAAATAATTAATTAAGAGTTAATGTCACAAAATTCATCTCGCACCAAAGAAAACAGAAGAAAATGACTCTGTTGGCAACATTTACATACGTTTGAACTAATATCGCAAAACTGACTCATACAGGAAAGCCAACAGGGACGCATGTGCCTTTAATTTCATGAAAACCGTGCACAGTTGGCAAATTTAAAAGCTTGATTTGCCGTTCTATTTGCTAGTCGTTTTTCTTCTGCAGAAACATCAACCAAGTATCTCCAAAATAAAAACTGTCGTCGACAGAAAACGGGACATCATTTCACTTGACGAGAGTCAGACATAGTTAGCAAACGTGAACTTGAGTTGGCCTTTGTATTCGCTTGAGAAACTGCTTTACAGTGTGTTGAAAATGTACCCTCCAGAAGCCATAAAGGGGCACTAGAACAGCACAAAATGCATCAGCTTCCGTAGATCCACCTTTTGCAGGAGCGATTGCAGTGCTTCCTCAGTTCCCTTAACTAATTTTGTCAGGCCTCTGGCTGCATACTATGATTGTCAAAACTAGTCGGCAAAATCTGTAACTGAGTTGGCAAAATTGGGTTCTCCTCCCTCCTCCTCCCAATCGACTAATCTTCGGTTAAGTCCGTGATCATGGGGTTATTAATTACTTGTGCGGTTGGGTGTGCTTGTGAAATTTAGAAAACCGCAAACTACATAACCCCCCCCTCCCAAAAAAACGAAATTTTTGGGCAAATCGCAGGATTCACAGTATTTTTTTCTCCCTCCTCTGCCTCCCTCCTCTCTCTCCTCCTTATTTCCTTTCTTTTTCCTCTTTGCCTCTCTCTGCTCTTTCTCTATCTCCCCTCTGTCTCGTTCCTCTCTCTTTCATTTCAATCTTTTTTTAAATACCAAAGTTGCTATCGTACCTCTGAGAGTTCGCAGAAACATTATTTAAAATTTCCGTATTCACACGCACAATATCAGAAATCAGAAATATATATACACACTATTTCAGGAAATTTCCGACAGCTCTGAAGACAACCTGATGTAAAAGTTTTGTTTTCCTACTGTCAGTATCAGGCTTAAACGTCCGTGTTTTTATCTGTGTTTACATCACGCACGCTCTTGTTACGTGCTGCAACACATATAAAAACACGGAGGTTTAAGTCTGGTGAGAACAGTAGGATGAAAACTTTTGCATCGGTGTTTCTTCAGAGCTGTCGAAAATTTGCTAAAATATTATGTATTTCTGGTTTCTGATATTGAGCGTGTGAATGTGAAAATTTTTAATCGTAATAGTAATAGTAATAGTTACAGATTTGCCGCAGCAGGTCTGGCAAGAATCCGAGGATCACTAACAGTCAGCCTTGACTAAGTGCCACCAGAAAGCTAATCTAATAAAGCTAGTTCTACAAAGCTCAAAACGAAATCACCAATAAAACTAGCCGCGTGACGATTCAAGAAAGATTTCAAGCAATGCTTGGACATGATTGACCGAAAACGTTTTGGGCTGCAAGCAGTGACTGCAGCTTCTGGAAGGGAGTTCCAGACAGATTGAACAACTCTCAAGGAAAAGAAGTTCTTTTTACAACCGCGGTGCGAAGGTTGTACAGCTAATTTAAAGGGGTGGCCACGTGTGTTGACACATGGGGCAAAATCAAACAAAGGTAGATCAATTTTCATGAAGACCCTGACAATTTCAAAGGTAAGATAAAGATTTGCACGAAGTCTTTGTAGCTCCAGTGACTAAAGATTTGTAACCACAAGTCTTTAACGACCTTTGCAGTTTCCTCGTGACTTTTGCTTTATCTTCCCTCTCTTCCACTTACATTTAATATTCAATATGTACTGATGGGCAATCCAACCCGGTGGTTAGTTTGCTTTATTTTAAGTTCAAGTTGGGCTTGGTTCTGTGTAACCACACGTAAAAATTTTAAAGCTACTATAGCAATTTATGGCCCCAAAATTCGGGTGCAACAATAAAGGAGCGTTTTAAGCTATGTAACAATTTTTCTAAGTTTAATCTTTTTAGCACTATTTGGATTATTAAATCACTGAATCCTGAACAGACAAGCTGAAATTTGAGCTGGTCAGTTGCTTTGATAAGTTTAGGTTAAAGAAAAACACGAAAGTACTGAATTCAATGAAATTCTCAATAAATTATGAGACAAAATACAAACAAACAAATTCACGATGACACGTGAATTCGCATATTCGCATTGACTACTGCTCACTTGCCATCTTTGGAAATGCATTGTGTCGGCACCAGGGTATAGAATATATAGGTAATGCCACTCTTTCTCTGACAACGGCAAAGATTTAGCTGAAACTAGCACCTGCTTTCAACGATTTACCGCCAGAGGGCGCTGTCGTCAAGTATAAGGAAACGCAAAACATCATGGATATCTAAACTATTTAGCATCACTGAAACAAATTGATCACGAAAAGAATACAAAATTAATCGTTTAAAACATATCATACGTCAGATTTGGACATTAAACTAATTTTAAGATAGATCAAAACTGGTTGATCAAGTTTTACTTTTTAATCCTACATTGAATTCTAAACCGGGTTGTAGTTAGGAGTGGCGCTAAGTATAACGCATGGTTTTGTGTTCCGAGAAGCGTTCTGAGAGGCCGCTTACAGGCTGAAACTTCTCCGTGGTTCACGTTTCTTGTAACGAACTGAATACGGTTTCAATCGAACACAGAAAAAGTTCTTCAACTTCGGATGTATCCCACGCAAGAGTATTTTGTCAATTTTCGAAGATCGTGATTACCATGGTTCCCATGGGAACGATGCCGCCATTTTTTATTTCAAGTTTCGCCTCCTACGAGAACCTCACATGTGCTGCCATAGATTAGAAAGTTAACGAGATATAGCATCTCACTTCTGCCAGTTCTACGCGGGGCCCTAGCGGTAGGTGCGGCTAGCACTACATCCGATAATGCTTTGCCTTCGTGCTGCTTCGAAGGCAAAAGCATTATCAGAAGCATTAGTAACCACAACTACCGCTAGAGCTCCGCGTAGAACTGGAAGAAGTGAGATGCTATATATAGTTAACTTTCTAATCTATGGTGCTGCCGTCTGATGCCGTTGATGAACGCAGGTATTATTTTATTTCCTGTTTTCAGAAAAGCGTCACTACCTTCTTATGTACCCTGGTCGGCACTGTAGAGCTTTTCTCTACGTCGAATTCAACTGGTCATTATCAGAGTATTCCAGATTTTTTTATGTTGGTTTCGTTCCTTTTTTTTGCTTTCATTTCCTTTTAAATTGCTTTCGTTCCGTTTTGTATTGCGTACAGAATAACACAGAACGAAAGCAAAATGAAAGAGAACGAAAGCAAAAAAAGGAACGAAACCACATAAAAAAGCTGTAAATAACTTCAAATCCTTCTGACGTATCATCCATTCATTAATTCAGTGGCTTCATGATTTTAGCGATGTTTTAGCATGCTGGAACTTTTAGAAAATTACGTAAGTTGCGTTTTCAATTTATTGTGTATTTTTGTGATGTAGAAAAGAAATAATTAAGGATTTCTAGTAGAATATTCAGTTTAAAAAAAATGAAGCGAGGAAAGCAGCAGGACTGATCATGAACAACAGAGACGCGGCCTGGTTTTGAGCGGCTCTAACTATAGTTTTCATCCTTCGCACGCGTTTTAAGGATCCTTTGCAAGCCAAACCTTACCTTTGGTTAGTTTATATGACACCCATAAACCGGTCGTTAACCGCTTAAGTGAAGGCAGAGGAAATACTGTCACAGACTATACTTCTCTGCTGGTTCAGGGTAACAAAATGGCGAAAGCTGATTACGACGGTACAACGAAGGAAGGTCTGGGATGTATAATCCTGTAGGATTACTGTTCACGAGGCGAGTGTATGCAATAACAGTAAGGTCGGCCATAAACAGACACCGAAGTTAACCGCTACTAATTTTGCTGCAGCTTTAAGAAACGTAAACATTTCATGTGAAACACAATACGCTCAGGCAAGGCAAAGTAACAAGCTTATGCAGAAATTTTCATGTTTGGAGGTCGACTCGTGTCAACGCTACAAGAAATTTTTCTCAACAACGTAGCGTGACGAGATAAAATAAAAATGGATGCAAACCTATTGACGTTGCCTTTCGGACTTAAACGTCAGACTGCCTGATGGGGGAATTGAATCCACGACCTTTGAAATCAAATTAATGCCGAGGCCCTACCGCTGAGCCATACTGACACGGCCAAATGGAAAAGTCCATAGGCAGCATTTACCATGCACACATACACAAAAAACGTATAGTTTCTCAATCGCCACTGGACGAGGGCTTCCTTGCGCGCCACACAGCAGTGAAATAAACACACAATATAGCGTGAAAATTAGATATTAAACAGGAGGGAGAGCAAATAGGCTCGAGAAGGATTAAATTAATTCTTCTCGAGCCCATTTGACTTTCCGTCCTGTTTAATAGTGATGAAATATTAAGGAAAATTGGAAATTAGCCAACAGCAAAAAATCATACACTTACGTTATGATTTTCGCTGTTGGCTAATTTCCAATTCAGTAAGTCACCTTTATGCACTTACGTTTCGTCGGAGTGGCATGACCCGAATTCGAACCGGCTACCCAGTTCGCCCCCAGATCACTTGCATAGCGCCTTAATCGCTATGGCCACATCCTCCACTGGCTTAAAGATAACTCACTGAACCCGTTATTAAGGTCACAACCGTGACCAGGGCTGCATTCGACCGAAATTCACTCGGCCATAGACAATGGAGAAGGAAGACAAATCATACACTCACAAGGCTCAATAAAGGAGAAATAAATAGACATTTATTTATTTATTTATTTATTTATTTTATATAGTGATGAGATAAATAGACGAGTCATAACTCCACGAATCGAGAACTAAGTCTCCAACCTTTGCCGAGCGAGGCCGTGGTCATGATCTCAATGCCAACCGGAACTGTTTCATGCCATGCCTCATGGAGAAATCGACTGGTTCACTCAAGACGATTTATTTCCGTAGAAATTGTTAATAGGTTAAGTTTACATCTCTGAATCTAATAGAGCCCCACCACGAGTTTTCAAATGGAGAGGAGTTTAAATTCTTGCAAATTGTAAACTACTGATATCTATTGAAAACGATCAATAATGTGACATTACTTTAAGCCTAACGTAAAATGGCTTTGACAAACTGCATTCCAGAGATCATGACCTGCATTGAAACAGGAAGAAATGCAAACGAGTCGGGGGGGGGGGGGGGGAAAAAACAAAGTAGTAAACAAACACGAGTTCGGCCAACTCAACGATTCGTCACCAATACATTCACAATGTAAATAAGCAATCCCGTCGAAATAAACGCAATAAAAATGTTCCAGAAATACTTGCACCAGTACGACTAAGTAATCAACACTGAAACTGAAAGTTCAGTTGATAAACTTAGTGTGGACTATCCACAGTATCCAGTGCCATAGGCTACGCCTGAGCGACTACAAAATCAATATGACCAAATAAAATTTCAGTCGTAAAAATAGGCCTTGCTTTAATGTTTTTGGCTGTATTTTCTCTCGTCATCCTCTTATTTAAAATTCGTTTAATCTTGCCTTCTCCATTCTTGACAGGTCTATGCAATTGTCCCCTGCAGGTCAGGAGTTACAAGATTCTTCATTAACTTGCCGACAAGCTGGCAAGGTGCAAAAATTCAGCCTTTCGTTCAACAAGGTGAAAGCTTCCCGTTTTGAAGATAAAAATAATGCCTACGCATGCAT